>MNCI01009017.1:296470-336275 GCA_015680685.1 Gnetum montanum | reverse complement strand
GTCTGTGGGAGTTATCATGCAACGTGGTTGTACTAACATCCTTGTAGATCTAATGAAAAATGGGAGTAAGAGTAATCAAAAGGGCACTCAAAAATTAATGTTGTGCTAGGGGGTCCCACTAGAAAGACATGCACCCATGCTTAAAGGTTGGCGGCTTCTCTAGATTCAGTAAAGTTCAAAAAAATATGAAAAAGAAAAAAAAAAGAGAGAGAAAAACAAAGTTCCATAAAACAAAAAAAATCACTCCTTCTTGGATAAAATGCCAAGTGATCGTACGCCTTTTTGTTATGGTACTCTCATAGTTGTTCACCATGGGATGAAACAATGTGATGTCACTGATTAGAGGAATGGACTTGGTCCTGATCTTTGAATGATGGGTTAATGACACATTAATCATGCTTTTCACGTAGGATTCATTGTGCCCTAGGTCAGTTACCTCATGTCCCAATCTCTATTATCCCTTTCTATACTTCACCTCATCTCACTATTTGTGTAATTGTAACTCGTGTCCCTTGTAGCATAGAATTTTCATCTCATTCTAGTGATAATTACATGTGTGTGTTTTGTGGAGTTAGTGCAGATTACATTTAACCCTTCTAGTGCCCACGGACACTTTAAGTACGGTTACACAAGGGCATTATAGGTTAAAACTTGCTTTGGGGAGGACCCACTTGTGTAATCTTTTGTAATCTTCACTTAGGACATAGCCTACACACATAATTTCTTACCCTCAGCTTAACTCTTTCAATTGATTTTCTTTCCCTACTATTATCCCTCTAAATTTCAGCGTTCCAATGTACCATTACATACCCTTTTTCTTACCACCCAAGGTTTTATTTGATAAAATTCACATCGTCATCATTAATGGTGCCTTTTGAATTAATGAAATTGCCCTAGAACATCTTGATCATAGTCAATGTTCTCAATTTCCAACGTTAATTTCAAAAAAAATCATTTAAAAAATTGGTATTTTTCATGTGTCTCATATTAGTTAGGATGAGATATCGCGTACGTGATATCGCATCCCACGCGATATCACGTACACGATGTATCGTACGCGATATCGTGTCCTATTTACCTATAAATAGGTACCCCCGCTGCAACACTTAGCATCATTTTGTCATTCACACGGGGGAAGTTGTTGAAATTTTTCTCTACGACTTGTGATTGCGTGACCCTTTCTTTTCCACTCATATCTTGCTCATTGGTACTCTGATTTTAATTCCATTTGAACCTACTTGAACCTAGAGTGTTCAGCTTAGTCGTGGGGGAGAGACACTTTCCGAAAAGTGCCTAAATTTTTTGAAATTTATCATCACCCAAAGGACATCAACTAGGGTAATTAACTTTAACACTTAGAATAATTGTGCCTAAAAATCATATAACCCTTAGGTATATAGGGAAATTAAAAATGGAAACCACCTAAGTCACAAGACTCATTATTACAAAATTTCGGGCATGATCACACGTTATAACATAAGATCTTTAATTAAGGCAAGTAGTAAGGTATAACTTAACTTCAAAAAAAAACCTTACTAACGCTTGGCCCATGTGATTGCAGATGGCCCCAAAACGTGCACAGCAGGAGGGTCCTATTCAAGGTGGGAAGAAACGATCTCGGAGAGGTGGAAGACAAGACCCTACCGGACAACATGCAGAATAGGAGGAGCAATCATTTAGCATCCATCAAGATGAACCTCCTACCAGATGGTCCAAGCAGGCAGAAGGAGGAGCTACGGTAGTGCCTGAATCGAGACAACAACTCACGTTGCCCCCGAAGTGTGTTCAAGCTATCCATGAGAAGTCCACATTCGCTGCTGTGATTGTGGAGTTGAACTTCGAATCCTTTATAGAGTTTTCTCCTAAGGCTATTAGGGATCACCTCAAGGGGTCTCCCTTATGGCCTATCCTCTCTAAAAGTGGTGCCTGGTACCTAGGAGAGATGTACCAATTTTGGCACAATAAGGAGCAAGGAACCATTGTTAACATTTGTGGTGTGACAGTTGACTTCTTTGCATAGGCCATTTTGGAAGTGTTAAACCTTTCGAATATAGGGCCCAAGGTTGCTCGGTTATCCACCCGTTCAAACCCCGATGTGCAAAAGGATTGGTTAGAGAAGGCTTATGGTAGAGATAAAGCTTTTGGTGAACTGACAACAGAAGAGAGAGTTTATTTCAAAATTGGGGCATATCATGAATAGCTAGAGGATGTGCGGTGTTGATGGGAAAGCTTAACGCTAATCGTCCCCATCTATATTTGACAGAGATCCTGAGTTGGTTTAAATAACGAAAGACAAGGAAGATGGCACTGCCTTTCCCTTGTCTTATCAGAAAACTGTGCCAACGTGCGGGTATTCGGGGATACACCAATGATGTCCTCCGAAAAGCCCAAACTGCTTCTTACGCTGAATTGCTAAAGGTGCCAACTCCAATAAAGAGCATTGGCGAAGAGCTAAGACCAGATGAAGAAGAAGAACAAATGATTGGACCACCTGCAACTCAACTTGTAGGACCCAGTCAACCTCCAGCCATGGGTCCCAGCCAACAACAAGAAGCAGTGCCTTGCATAGGCCAAGATCAACTGCCGCTGCCGTAAGACTACAGACCATCGATGAGCCATCTTAGGGCCATCGCTAAGACGATCAATTAGGGAAGTCATGATGATGTAAACCTCTTCTACGTCATCGATGAGGTCATACAGCCTACAATTTCAATAGATCGCACAAGGGGATAATTATCCATTCAAATAGGAGGAGGGGAAAGTAGATGGTTGCAACAGATCTTAGGAAACACGACATCTTTTCAGGTGCAGTTAGAGACTGGTGAAGGGGCCACTATGGTGGTCATGCAACACCAGAATGCCATAGGAGCTACTGAAGTGATCGCTGACAACATCAAAGAATCTTTCAACATACCTGTTGTGCCATCGAAAAATCTCTCAGGAGCACGGGATGCTCAAACTCTTGCCGAGACCTCAATGACTCCTGTGGAACATGAGGATGTACTTGATAGATTGCTTCAAACAAAGCAAGTAATGATGTCTCTATTTGACATCCCTCAGGATGTCACATCAATTCAATCAAACCTTATTTCCACAAAGGGGAAGCTGGTCATATCCAAAGTAGGGGCTGAGCATGCTGAAGCTGAAGTGCAGAAACTACAAGAGAAGCTCGTAGCCTTACAAGCAGCACAACGGGATCCTCTACAATTTGTTCCCGTAGACTAGCTAGAGAGTTTTAAAACTGAGCAACTAAAAAAGTTGATTATAGAGAATAAAAGGGTGGTGGAAGAAAAGGAGAAGGCTGTTTGGGATGCCTTTGTAGTAGAAGCGCAAACCCATGCGCATGTTAAGGCACTCAAGGCCTTAGAAGAAAAGAATAAGCAGTTGGTTGCAGATAACCTTCGGTTGACCTCTGTAGAGAGGCAAAAAAATGTTCTCGATAAAAATTTTCATCAATTACGAGAACAATTCATTCAGGTCAACTGAGATGTAAGCTATTTAGCTAGAGGGAATCTAACCCTCTCAATGGAGGAGGTACGTGCTATTTGCCAAAAGTCAGCAATTGAGATAAGCACATGGCAGAATGAGGCTAAACGACACGAGAAGCTGAAGGAGAACTTATGTGATCAGGTGGGGATGTATAAACAAATACTAGAGAAGGAGATCCATATGGCCAAGGCCCAAATCAACACTATCAGTGCTCAACACACTGATTGGGGGGCCATATTGGACACCTACGCCTTTGTCCACCAAGCAGAAGTTAAGAATCAGGACTTGCAGATCCAAGACCTGATGAATACATAGAGTTGGTAAACCTCAGATATTCCAACCTCACCATGTTAATAGCAGGGCACTCAAGAACAGAGCTCGAGAAGCAGGTAGCTTTCACCCATATCAAATATGAAGCAGAATTTGCAGAACGCAAGAAGTTGGCAGAAAAACTAGATGTTGCAAATTCTAAACTTGAGGTGGTAAAAGCTAGCTACCAGGGGTAAAAAGATGTTGCAACTGAATTGGCTCGATGGCTAATAGATTTTCATGAATACAAAGACAAATCTAGAGCCTATGAGGAGGAACGATGGGTGTTTGCAGCGTGGTATGTCAAAGCCAACCAAATGTTCCCGTAACTACCCTGTCCGTGGGAGGGGTCGACTCCATCAAACATTGGAACACTAGCATGGATGACACAAGACCCTCAGACCAAAGAGGATAAGCTCTAGGCCATACTTCAACGCCATCAAACGTAAAATCCTGGAGCACATGACAAAGGGAAAGTGCCCATGGAGGAGCCACCACCACCAGGAACTACATGAGTTCCAAATTTTTGTAGTTGTAGCATTTTTTCTATGCTATGTCTTCCCACACCACAGCATCATTTCATTTTTTTCCCCATCTAATAATCCCATACCTATCCACTGTGTAATCACTGTAACTCAAGGACAATTTTTTATTCAGTCATGGGGGTATGATGGGACACGATATCGCATGGGCCGCGATATCACGTCTTCCCCTGCGATATCGTCTACGTAATATCATAGTACGCTGTAATGTCTATAAATAAGAAGCAGCTCTCCCTTGTTTAGGATCCTAGTTTAGATTGTAGTGAAACTTTGGCAGTTTGATCCCTCCAAAGATAGATTATTTTTCCTATGTCTACCCTCAGTGTGATGAATTTAATTGCATAACATCCTTTAATTGAGTGTGACGTACTTGGACGCACACATGACCAACAATAAAGATCGAGATTACTTCATCATTGAAGCATTCACTTTCTTTATTTATTTAAATGTTATTTACTACTTTCCTAGTTAATATCTCTCACCCTTAAACTCCTAGTAACGCGGAATGAGTACGACTTGATTACAAGCATTTAAGTGTGACTACTTGGTATCCCAGTGGCGTACTTAGGATTTGTGCTTGGTAATCCCAGTGGTAGTCATGCACAAAGTCCAAGATGTGTACAGATAATCAAGGAACGGCTGCTCATCATACTTAGGCTAGATTAGATTTTCTTACCTTTTCCTCCTAGCTTAGCTTAGTTAATATTATTTTCCACTACCTTCAAGAGTAGCGTTAGAATTAGGAATACATCATACACCTCACTCTGGACTAAACCATATGTGACAAATATAATATTAGTCCAGGTGGGAAGATAGCGAACTACGACCTAAGGTTAACAATCTAGGTGCCACAACTAGTCCGTTTGTGGAGTTCAACCGAATCGCATGTGAAAATGCTCGTATTTGTATGGTTGAGTGTAGGGATATCTCGCCACTCATCAAATATCATTTTCATTAATGCATAAATATGATCACAAACTAACTCAATAAAGGCTACAATATGATGTTCATTAGAGCATAAATACTACTAGAGCATTTATTAACTTGAATGGAAGCACTAAGAGCTTATAATAATTATATTGAATACAAAATATTACCTTTAATACATTTTTCTCTCTAACCCATACCTAATTATATCCTTACTTAAGATCAATCTTTGAGAACACATAGGCTTCCCAAAAGCTAATTGATGAGTCATGTTTTGCAAGGCTTCAATATCGGAGCCATAATGTCGAGTATCAGGGGCACAACCTTCGATGTTAGGGATCTGATATCGCCTCTTTTGTGCATGCCTACAAATACCACACATGGGTGCACAATTAGGATTCAAAAATTAGAGATAGATTCATAGATTTTTTATTTCAAGTTCTATTAGTTTCCAATGCATGCTCGCAGTGGGATATTAAGTGATTATACGACATCCTTATTCGAGTGTAACGTACTTGGGCACATTACATGTTCAGAAATAAAGATCAAGATTACTTCTCTCATTGGAGCATTCACTTAGCTTTATTATTGTTCTTCATTACTTTTAATTGCTTAAATGTTTACTATTTTCCTTAGTTAATGTTATCATTCATTACTCTTTATTATTCCTATCATTAAGCAGAACGAGCACAATTAATCATGAGCGCTTAAGTATATGATGAGTAGTGAGGTACCCCTATGCCCAACCGTATGCATCATAAACATTCACGCATGATCCAATCAAATTCCATGGATGGGACTATTTGTGGCATCTAGATCTCTATGCCTTGATCATAGTTTGCTATTGATGAGGTCCCATTGATGCATCTTACTATGCATCGACGAGGCCCCATCAATGCAATGTTGATTTTTTGCTATAAATATGCATGTTCAGCTACATTTATAGCAAGTAGAGATTGTAGTTGCAACTTAGCTCTTGTAGTTTTCCATTTGAAAGTCAGAATTTTTCCCTCGATTACCCAAAACAGGAGTCATTAGGTGTACAAATCTTTATTCGAGCATTGTTTTACCTGAGCACAACAGTGTGTGTGGCAATAAAGATGAGCTTTTTGATAAACCTTGTAGCACTTTGGATAGATTATCTATTTTATTTATGCATTTATTGTTCTTAATTATTTATTAAATTTTTTCAATTAGTTATTAAATATTTTCTAGTTATTACGTTAACGAAGCAATTGAGCCAAATAGATTACACACATAAGTATGCCCGCTTCAAGCGCAACATGTATTTGCTTGGTAATCCTAGTAGTGTTATTACTTGATATGTCCAATAGTGTAGTGCTTGGTCACCCAGCAACAAATACATGGGTTCAAGATGTGTACAAAAAGTATCAGATGCTTATGTTAGGATTAGTTAAATGCTAGTTAATTAGTTAATTTAAATTACTAAATCCAATTACTTGTATCTACATTTTGAGCACCAAACTATAAAACATAAAATTATAAAAATTAGATGCCTTAGTTACACTTAACCATACCAACGAACCTCACAAGTGCGATTGGAAGACAACGATTGACCTTAAGGCTATATTCACTTCCTAAAGGACTAGTGCACTAAAAATGATAAAGTCCATGAAATTCGACTGAATCACGCATGAACGCTTTATGATCTGTATGATTGGATGTAGGGGTACCTTGCCACTCATCATTGGTGCATAATTGGGAACTTTGTTTGTGGAACGTGTGTTATTTAGGTCTAAGTAAATACCATTAATATCATTGTACGAACCTCGAGGTCAATATCATTCCCACTATAAATAAAATTATAAAAGCACATTGATTATTTTATTTTATTTTATTTTGCAAAATGTCTTCTTCTTCTTGTAAGCACGAAGATACCAAACCACCAATCCCACAAGAATGCAAGGCGGTATATACTCATCTAGATGAGTTTGTATCAAGCTTCACCTTCATCCTACATCAAGATGAACAGCTATGATGGTGTGATATGGAGGGAAACATCATCTTGTCCTCTAATCGATCTATGCTCAAGATGCTATTTAAAACCCTTAAGAAGTTGAACATAGCAGATCTTCACAAAGAATACATCGTGGATGGTCAAGACACTCAAAACTACTACCCTACTGAAACACAACACAAACAACATAAATGTCAAGAGAAGCTCTACGATGCTATGAGGCCTTGTTGATGCAATGCATACATGCTATATATACCACCTAGCACTTAGGAATTTTGTGTCATTTACTCATAACACACGATCATTTTTTGTAATTTTTTAGAGCCCAAAACCTTCCAAAGCTCATAACTTCCCAACTGTTTGTCCAAATCACTTTGGTTTTCAACCCTGCACTTAGCAAAGGTAAGATCTTTATTATGGGGACCATAAACCTTAAGGTTTCCAATGAAAAGTTTTTGAAATTTTTTCTAACTTCCCAAAGGGTTAATAACCTTAATAACATAGAAACATCAATTTTTTCAAAGATTCACCCTTCCAGTAATCCCCAAGATGGTTTATTAATAATAATACATAAACAAAATGACAATTGGATTAATTAAATCAACCATAATCACAACTTAACCAAAGTATAACTATCCTTAAGAGATAAAGGTATCCCAATTTCTTTAAGGTTACACAATGATTACTAATCCATGGTCTCATTATGATTACAAATGGCATCAAAATAAAAATTCCCATAGGAAGGAGAACCCTTGCAACCATAAGAGAAGTGGCCTAGAGCTGGAAGGGACCAATAAGAACAAGGCCAATAATTATGAGAAGCAACCCATGCAACGGGACCTCTTCATAAAGAGCCCAAAGTGGAATCTGTTCAATATATTCCAAAAGAAGAAGTGCTGACAAAACAATCCCAAAGAGGAGAAGTGTCTATACCTATGTCAAGGCTTGAGGTCACTTTGACACAAGCCGACCTTGATATCATCAGGTCCTAAGAAATTCAACAATTCATTCTTTGAGATATCAACTTTGGACCATTTTTGGAGAAAGTTCTAGAAGATGTCAAGACATAACTACAATCCTCTCCCATGTGGTTAATAATCACATCTAGTGGAGAATGGTACATGGGAGAGACATATCTCTTCTAAAGTAGTCAAAGGCTAAGGTCAGTTGTAAAAATCAAGTACATTCAAGTATCCTACTCAATAGAAGCTATTGCATAGGCACTTGGACTGCCTGATACCAAAACATAACTAGTAGAACCATCCACAAAAGGTGATCCTAAGGCCAAGAGGAAGTGGACCTAGCAATGTGATGGGGTTGCCTGTAAGGAGTATGATGCGCTCACACTAGCGAAGTGAATTTACTTCAAGATTGTGGCCTATCACCTCAATCCAATGATGAGGCCCAGCAAGTCAACCACCTTCTCTACCCACGCATGCACCTCTCTAAGCAGGAAATTTTCCATCAACCTTCCATAGCTAATCTACTTAGAGAGATTGAGAAGTGCTTCAAAGAAAACAAATGTGGAAGGAGGACCCTACCCTTTCCATGCCTTAGCAAGAAACTTTGCAAAAGGACAAGCATTGTTTGCTATTCCAATGATACCCTTAGACATGCTCCTTTGGCCTCATGGTCAAATATCATGAAAGACAAAATGCTAGCAACAACCCAAGAAGAGGAGCAACTGCCACCACCATCCACTCAGGAAACAATACTAGAGGCTTATGCAGTCATTAAACATCTATGCAAAATCTGAGAATAGCTCTTGAGTGAACAAGAGCAATAAGTAGGAATGAGTGGGATAGATCCATCTATGTATTAGCCAGCAATGAGTCACCTTAATGAGGTGGCTCAAGTAATTAGCTAGATGGAGAAGGGCAATCCAATCTTCTCTACCCAATGAACACAGCTACCTACGAGGTCAGATTCTAATGCTTGGGAGGTGATGATGTTACTATCGCAACACCATTTATTTCTAGAAATCTCTGGGAATGCTGCCACTTTCTCAGTATGTTTAGAGGAAGGAAAAGATGCAGCTATCTTGGTGATGTAGCACCATGGGTAGGAAACAGCAGTTGAAGTGGTGGCTAACCATGTAGCTAAAGCATTGAATGCACCCACAATGTCTATACCATATGTATATGCACTTTGATATGTGTAGACATCTACAGGCATAGTCAATGGAAAATTAGAGATAGCCCAACATGAAAAGTTGCCTGAACAACTAGTGGAAACTAGGCAACCAACTCTAGACATCTTTGATCTTCGAGAAGACATCACTGTAACCCAATCAAAGCTACTTAACATAAGGGGAAAATGCATTATCTTAGAGGGACAACTTAAAATGGCCCAACAAAGAAACCAACTCTTGGTCATGGAGGTTGCCAAACTTCATGCCCAACTTGCAGATCCTATGATCCTCATCCCAACAGTAACAAGAGATGAAGCTTTCATACAGGTTCAAGAAAGATTCTAGAAGGCTAATGAGGAAGTAGTAATAGCCATCTTTAAAAAGTTCATAACTAAAGATGAAACGTATGCAATTCAGAAGGACTTGAATCAAATGCATTAGGAGAATGAAACCCTGACTACACAGAACTATTGCCTACGAAATGTTGATGCTCAAAAAGACTAGATGTAGGAATTCATTCATCAACAATAAGAATAACCTGCCAAGGTGAACACAAAATTGAGAAGATTGGCTGTAGAGAACCAAAATCTATTAATGGAGGAAGTTCATGCCCTGCCCCAGAAGTCTACCATCAAAATTTCTACATAGAAGAATGAGGCCCTCAAATTTGAGAAAGTGAAAAATGACTACGGGGACCAAGTTAGCCTGTAGAAAGAAGTTAATTAGAAACACATCTAGATGGGGAGGGCAAAACTAAATAAATCCCTCCATCAACTCCAACAAGGAAGGGAATTGGGGTAGCCCATCGTTGATGGGATCAATGCCTACAACAAAGCAGAGATCCACTTAAAGGAGTTGCAAATCAAGAAGATGACAGAGTATATGGAGTTGGCCAATCTCCTATATCCAAACTTGGTAATGCTGATTACTAGACGGCCATGGTTAGAATTAGAACAGCAAGTGGCTAGCTTGTATTTATTATACAAGGCAGAGTTCAAACTCCAAAATGATGCCAAGTAGAAGCTTAAGACTATAAACATTGATCTCAAATTTCTCAGAGCATGGTTTAGAGACCAACGATCAATCACTAAGAACCTAGCCAAATGGATGAATGACTACCATAAGCTAAAAGACACAATCAAGGCATTTGACATTAAACATAAATAGTTCATTGCCTAGTTTGTCAATGCGAAGGAGCTATTTCCAACTATGACATACCATTTCTAGATGTAGTAAAAATATGAACGCTTAATTTATTATATTCACCATTTTCTTAAATAATATACCAGAAACATTATAAATACTTAATAAATGAATTAACTAGAAAATAAATAATTGGTACTAAAGAATAAAAAATGAAAAATGAAAAATTTATACTAATGAAAGAGAGTACTGTAATGCCCTTAAGGTTGTCTTCCTATGCCACTTAGGCCTTAGATGTAATCCAACACTGCCACCATGGTTAAGGGGTAATCAGTCCCTTTTTATCCTACTTCACCCAACTCCCATTACTTGCCTTTCTTGGCTCCACAAATCCATGCCTAGCACAACCTCTAACCCTAGCTTTAAATGGCATAGGTCAAACCCTTTCCCAAGGGATACATGAATAATCGTAACTCCTCATAATGAGGTGCCCCTTCATTAGAGGGTTAATTACATTTTTTACAATTGTTTCCACCCTTAACAAGGGATAGGACATAACAATCTACCCCCTAAGCATCTAGCTCATGCTTGAGCTCTTCCTCTATATCCAGCTACTTAGTTGTTGCTTCATTGTTATGCGCCTTAGCTTCTGTTCCTTTATTTTCCTCATTATCATCTATACAAATAAAAGATCAAAAATTATAAGACATAATTTATTACATCCATAACAAATACAATTTATCATTCAATATCATGATGCTCAAAAATTTGAGGATAAGTATTTAAAATAAACTTCCTATTTTCCCAATCTGTTGATCACAATTTGACCATTGAACAAGTACTTCACTAATAGTTTTATTTTGTAATTTCTTGGTTCATTGGTCCTTAATAGCAATTGGTTTAACTTCAAATCTAGTGTTGGACCACAATGGTAAAGTATTCTAATCTAACACATATGGTATATCATTTTCATAAAATTTCTTTAGCAAACTCACATGAAAAATTGGATGAATTTTTAAGATTTCTAAAAGATTCAATCGATATGCTACTTCACTGATTCTATCAGAAATTTCAAAAGGTCCATAAAATCTAGGTGCCAATTTAGTATATTTTCCTAGTTTAAGAGAACTTCTAGTAGGTTTTACTCTTAGTAATACTTGATCTCCTTCTTGGAATTCTTTTTTAAGTCGATGTTGATCTACATATCCCTTATATTTATCTTGGATAGCTTGTAAATTTTGTTTAACTTTTGTGATAATGTTTTCCATTATTTATATTTCTTCTTCCTTCCATTTAGCTCTTAAGGTTGGATCTACCCAAGTTAATGGTGTACAACAATTTCGTCCATATGCTACTTAGAATGGTGTTCAATGTATAGAAGCTTGATAATTGTTATTATAGGAAAATTCTACCAGGTGTAAATAATTTTTCCACATGTTTGGTCTACTTCCAACATAGCTTCGTAGGATATCTTTGAATATTCTAAGCATACATTCAGTTTGTCCATCAATCTCAGGGTGATAAGCTATGTTAAATTTCAACTGAGTTCCAAGGTTTGTGAAGAAATTTTTTCAAAATTTGGATATGAACTTGGGATCTCTGTCCGAAGTTATAGATTTTGGACAGCCATGCAATCAAAATACTTCACATACAAATTTTTTGGGTACTTCTTCTACTGTGTTTGTAGATTTCAAAGTTATAAAATGTGTCATTTTTTATAAGTGATCAACCACTACAAAAATTAAGTCATTTTCCTTTTTATTTTTTAGCAATCCCACAATAAAATCCATGGTGATATCTTCCTATTTCTAGGTTGGGACTTCTAGAGGTTGTAATAATCCTCTATTCAACTTTTATTCTTTATCATGTTGGACAATTCTTAATGTATGAGGACACATCATTCTTCATTCCAAGCCAAAAATAATATTTGTGAATTATCATATAGGTCTTAATATAACCTAGGTGTCCTACGTATGGTACTTCATGTGCTTCACACAACAACCTTAGTTTTCAATTTCCTTCTGGTATGCATACTCTTTGTCCTTTCATCAATAAACCATTAGAACTAAGTTTATATTGAGGCTCATAGGAAATATTGGTTAAAATCTTTTTAAAATAAGGTTTTTTTATTTGTTCCTTAATTTCCTCTTCTATAGGGGTTCTTATCACACCTATCATTAAATTTCACATTTGACTAAGGACATTGGCTACCACATTTTTCTTACCAAGAATATATTTCATTTCAGAATCATATTCAACCAATAATTCTATCCATTGCCTTTGACGAGTATTCAAAATCGGCTATCTTTGCAAATATTCTAAACTTTTATGATTTGTTTTTAATACAAACCTTTTTTCACAAAGATAATGTCTCAAAAATTTTAGAGCATGACCATTTGCTAATAATTCTAAATCATGGGTTGACTAATTTACCTTGGCTTCTCATAATTTACAAGATTCATAACATACCATTTTATCTTCTTATGAAAGCACTACACTAATTTCTATTCCATAAGAATCCGTGGATACTTTAAAAGATAATTCTTCATCCAAAATTCTCAAAATAGGTGTTGTTGTAAGTAGCATCTTTAATCTAAGAAAAGATTCCTTGCATTTTTCATCAAATTTGAACACACAATTCTCCTACAAAAGATCAGTCTATGGGGATACTAATGTAGAATAATCTTTAATGAAACATCAATAAAAATTGACTAAACCTAAGAAACTGTGAACTGTTGTAACATCTTTTAATTTAGGCCAATCTCAGATCACACTAATTTTTGCGGGATCTACTTATAATCCTTTCTTGGAAACTATATGTCCTAAGTATGAAACTTCTTCCTTAAAGAGTTTACATTTACTCAATTTAGATTTTAGTTGATGTTCTTTAAGAATTTTCATTGTAATTTTCAAATGTTTGATATGTTCTTATCTTGACTTAGAATAAACAAGTATATCATCCATGAATACTATAACAAATTGATCAAGATATTCATGAAAAATATTACTCATTAATGCCATGAATGTTGCAAGTGCATTAGTTAATCCAAACGACATCACAACAAATTTGTATAATCCATATCTAGTTCTAAAAGTAGTTTTCTCAATATCTTTCTCCTTAATCCTTATTTGATGATAACCTCATTTTAAATCAACCTTTGAGAAATAACATGCAACCATAAGTTGATCAAATAAATCATTGATTCTAGGTAAAGGATAAGTATTTTTAATCATCACCTTATTCAATGCTCTATAATCAATGCATAATCTTAGTGTACCATCTTTCTTTTTAACGAATAAAACTGGTGCACCCCAAGGTGATATGCTAGGTCTTATTTTTCCTTCTTCCAATAATTGGCCTAATTGTACTTTTAATTCTCTTAATTCAAAAGTAGAAAATCTATAAGGAGCTTTTCATACAGGTTGTGTACCAAGAAAAATATCAATGGTATGCTCGATAGTTCTTTTTGGAGGTAGTTCTCTAGTTTCATCAAATACTGAATCTTTATATTCCTTAAGTTCATTCGGGATCTGGGTACTTAAAGATCTCTGAGGTTGGGTTACTTTGACAACCAACATCATAGCACCTTTTTTGACTAATCTTTTATATTTCTTAATAGTTATCATATGAATTTTCTTTGTTGTTCCTACCCCCCTTAGAACCCTAACTCTATCAGTGGTTGGAACTTTTAAAATATGAGTTCCAAAGTGGGAAATAACATCAAATTTTTGCAAGAAAAACATTCCTAAAATTGCATCAACATCACCTAGTTCAAATTCAAAAAATTCATCAATGAAAGGCATGTTTTGCAAGGTAAAGTTAATTTCTCCATACCTGGTATGTTTGCTCATAGTTGTTCCATCTGCCAGTTCTATCTTAATAATTTTCCTGGAAGGTAAACTTAACTTCAATAAATTAATTAACTTTGGAGAAATAAAGTTATCACTAGCACCACTATAAATCAAAAATTTAATTTGTTTACCTTCAATTTAACCTTCAAAAATTAGTAAAGCAAATTGAAATTTACACAAACCTAATTTAGTCAATGCATATATCTTCTTCACTACTGTGGTAGTAGTTGGATTTTTCCCTTTCATCATGTTTGGGTTAGGTTTTTTATTTTTGATTTGGTTGGTCCTTTTTTTTTCTGGTCCTTTGGATTGGATTTTTGATTTCTAATTTCATTTGAAATGATCTTCACCACAAATAAAACATCCACATGTTGATCGAGCTTTTTTGGTTGGTGTCTCTTCTACCATTGCTTGTGAAAAAGTAGTTGTCGAAGAGTTATTTGTTAAATGGTAACTCATATCTGATTCAATTCCTCATAATCCTTAGCAATTCTATGTGCTTCATCAATGGTTTGAGGATTATGGGCTGGTTTTTGGCAACATAATTGAGCATGTAGTCCTCGAATGATTTTTGAAGCTAATTCTCCCTTATCCTGGTGACTTACATATTCCTCAAAATGGGCAAGTGAATCTTTGTCGATATTTTAGATCCAAATATGACAAGGAGAAAATTGGATACTAGTAGGGAGGAAAAGAGAAATGGAAAGCTATGGGGTAGAAAGTCACCTTCGGTTGGTCAGCTCATCTCGTTCACACTCTTGCACATGGAAAAGAGTGGCTCCCTACACCTGGGATCCATTGTTGAATGCATTCAACAAACCAGTGAATTCAATTCATTATTCATAATCATCGCAAGAGAGCTTAAAGGTAGTAATCATCTATAGATCACCTTCCCAAACTTAAGGAATAAAATCTCATTTTGCAGTCTTTGAGAAAAGAATCAGGATCAAATTTCTATTCAAAATATCGACAAAAATTAAGCCAATTTGTAATCAAACCTTCAGATCATAGTCCATTCCACCATGTTGCCATAAGTCCTCTTAAATACAAGGAGATAACTTCTAAACATTCATGGCTTGACAAATTCAACATATCAAAGCAATTTTTCATTGTATCAAGCTAATTCTTTACCTTAGCACTAGATCCATGGGCTTCATCATCATGATCTAATTTTACTTTCTTGCCATGAACCTGTGTTAATGATTCTTTAGGTGGATTAAGCCAATTCCCATATCCCTCAACTTTGATTTCAATTCTACAGCCTACATGGGAAATTTTGGTATCTTGTCCACTATTTGGCAGAGGTTGTGTTTGGTGTGGAACCTTAGGAGGGACTTGATCTTGTCCTTGATGTTGTTCCCTAGGTAGACTATGGGTAGGGTTTGAAGGCTGAATAAGATTGTCAATTAATTGTTTGATGGAGTCTGCAAAGGAATCCATCTTTCCTTGCATGTCTGACCATTTATCTTCTAAACTCTAAGACAATTTCTTAATTTCCTTAGACATATTTTGCATCTCAATCCTGAACCCTTGGTTTGACTGATGAAGTTCTTCTTGAACACCCCTGATCTCATTAATTCGATCTTCAAGGGCATTCATCTAGTCATTGAATTAGGCTTTCATTTTTCTCTAGTTTATTCTTCAGGTTTCAGACATCAGTAAGTTGTAGAAATTAGGTATGTTGATAATCCTCAGCCTATATGGCCCTTTTTATGGGATTCAAAATTGTTTAGTCAATTGTGGAAGAAGTTGAAACTATTATGGATTTCTCACTGAGTACTAAATCCTAATTGTTTTTGGAACCTAAAATAATGAATTAAATGCTAATTTTTTGTAGTTCAAAAGCTAAATCTAACCATTCCATTTAGTCCAGAAGGTTCAAATCTATTGGAATTGATTTTTGTTTGGTTAAAAATGGACTCTAAATTCAAAATTTATAGTTTTTTTCAATTCAAAACTTTCACATTTTCTGAGACTTCTCAAGAGGTCACCCATCCCAGTTCTACTCCAGGACATGCATGCTTAATGACAAAATTTTTATTTATATTTTTACCAAAACATTAATTTGAATTTTTGAAATTAATTAACCAAGTTTTTCTATTTAAACTAAAAATTATGGGTGCAATTTTATTTTATTTTTTTGAAAATTTTTCCATCAGTTGATGGGAATTTTAAAATTCCCATCAAGGCAATGGCTACAAGGTAGTGATGGGTAGTGCAGGAGGTGGTAATGGATGGTGCAGGAGGTGATGATGGATGGCACAAGAGGCAGTGATGAATAATGCAAGAGGTAGTGATGGTTGGTGCAAGAGGCAATGATGGCCGACACAATAGGCAATGATGGATGACACAAGAGGTAGTGAAGGGTGGCATTTGAGGCATTGATGGACAGTAGATGAGGCACCGTGTTGTGTGGTGTGCGCTCACAATCGAAGCATAGTTGCAGGTGAGGCACTGCATAGGTGGTCAAGGCTACATGGTGTAAGGCACAAATAGTAGTGGGTAGCATGGGTGATTGGCAGTGACAAGCACAAATGGTAGTGAGTGACATGAGCAATTGGCAATGGAGGAAGGCAATGAGTAGCATGGGTGATCGGTGGTGGTGGAGCACAAGGATGGTGGGGTGTGATTTTTTTGTGCCCCTTTTTGGGGTTGGGCCCAAGGGCCAGACTTAATAATTTTGGCCTTGCAATTGTCCATAGCCTTGCCACAACTAGCTGTAGTCATGCCACAGCTAGCTGTAGCTAGCTACAATCCTAAAAATTTATGTATATTTGTATTTATATTTTTCTTATAATTGGGGCTTGGGTTTGAACCCGAGACCCCTTGTTTGATAGTTTGTTTAAATTAAAAAAAAATAATATCATTTTTATTTGTTTATTATTATTATTTTAAAAAAATATTTATTTATTTTAAACTACACATAAACCAAAAATGACTGTATCTTCCAAACCGTAAGTTGGATTTTGATGAAATTGGTACTTTTAGAATTGTCTCAAAGAGTACTTTGAATTAAACTATAAATAAATCCACTTTAGTAAACCTAGAAATCATAAAATCTAAAAAAGTGAACATTAGCTTTTAAAACAAAAAGTAAATGTTAGCTTTTCTTTTAAAAAAGTATACATTAGCTTTTATTAAATCTTTTGTTATCTTAAGTTATACTTTCTCTTGGCCTTTTCTATGATTTCTATGATTGTATGATAAATATAAGAAGTAGGATAATTTACTCATCACAACTTAATACCAACAAAAGATTGTCAACAGAGAAGCTTAAAGACTTTCTATTATAAAGAATTCATGGCTACCAAATGTCAAGCTTCACCTCAAGCTCCTTCAAGTAGTATCTCTTTATTGTCGAATATTATTTTACATCAAAACAATGTTTTCTCTACTTCTGATCAGGTTTGTAACTTGCTTGGGAGAGAGGTTTTCAAGTATCTTACTACTTCTCAGTTGGCTGATTTACTTATTTTTCCAATTTTTAAAACCTCCTATTACAAGGGTGCTCTTATGGAGTGGTGTGAATAGTATGATAATAAGAAAAGTTCTATCTTTTAATTAGTTTCTGGAGTAGTAACAATCCTTCCTCTTGATATTAAAGTAGTCTTAGGTTTTCAACAAGGAGAGGATCCTTTAATTGCTTCAATTTATTCTTAAAACTTTGAATATTTTTGTAAGGAATTATCTACCTAGGTTGCTAATTCTACCAATGGTAAAAATCAATTTGTGCATAAAAATTTCATTAATGAGGTTCACTTTGACTTACGTCTATTCATCAGTAGCAAGGTTCTATGGCATAGGCATCAATCCAATGTTAGTTCTTATTCTATTTTCATACTTCATGGTGCCATAACTAGTAGGATTTATGATTGGTCATTGTCTTGTTTTTCTACTTGGTATACTACTATGACTAAAATTACTATTGCCCAACAAAATTCTTCAAAATCTTATACCCTATGTTGTATACCCTTGATCATGTGTATGATCCTAAGTTATGATCATCCCAAGAAATGTTTTACTTATTACAATTCTTGGTTATGCCCTGAATTTCTTGAAGATGAAAGGGTTAGAAGGAGTAAGATTATGGATGCCAAGAAAGGTCAACTGGATTTATAGCAAGCTTAGAGTTAGGAGGAAATTAGTGAGGTATTTTCATATTTCTATTATTTCCTTGCTTTTGATTATGTTTTATTTTATATATTTGACAATGCAATCTGGGTTGCAGAATTAACCAACACAAAGTGCCAAGGCTGCACCAGTTGAAGAAATTTAAGGTACTTCATCCTTTAGTATGATTCAATTACAAGAATAGATCACATTGTCTACTCCCAAGGTATTAAATATAACTTACTTAGTTTTATGTCTTATATATATATATTTTTTCTAATAAATTTAGTTTTGCAGAGGCTACGTACTGGGCAAAGTTCTAGTAGTCCAGTAGTTCTAAGACAACAAACCCAACAATAAGCTCCACAACAAACTCAACAAACTTCAAGACGTGATAAGGGAAAGCAACCAAAGGTATTTTTTAACTATTTAAAGGTTAAATACCTCTCTCTTGTCTTTGTATAATGTTAAAAAAGAAATTTTATTACAGAGGTCTATGGAGAGATAGTACTTTGTCTCGAAGATGGATAGAGTTGATGTAGGTGCTACTTCTACACAGACTCCTATTCCACCACCTAGATCACCAATCATGCCTTCTTTTTCTATGACACCTAGAAGAGGTTATCTTCCACAGGCAGCACCAACATTATTTTCTAAGTCTATTCCAGTTACTTCTTCTTTTTCAATCTTAGGATCTTCTTATTCAATGGGAAAGATAGTGGTGGTTACTAAATAAGAACTTGTGCTTCTTTGGTGCATTAGCCAACGAATCTTAGATAATAAACCCTATTCTGTTCATGAGGGTGTCTACCATCTATGGGAATCTCAATCATGCAACTCCAAGATGGATTATGATTTAATATAGGTTGGAGTTCTATCACTTTTGTATCCAATTCTTGAGGATGCTCCAAATGTTATAAAATATCTGGAGCAACTTTTAGGATAATTGGAAAGTGCAACATGTGATGCTCACCATCTAGCAGCTCATGAATGGTTCCTTCAAATTGATAATGATCGATTTCAGGTAATACCTTTTTTCATATTTGTTTGTTGATTTGCTCATAACTTATAATTTAAATCTTGTTTCTATAGAGAAAGTAGAAAGAATGGCAAAAATACATGGATGATCAATTAATAAAAATGGATATGTTGCAAACCCAACTTAATAAAAATGGATATGTTGCAAACCCAACAAGACATGTGATCAAATATATCAAAAAATTGTGTGATATAATGGCTGGATGCAAAGTAATACTTAGTAAGGCAGATGCTACCACTGAAGAAAGAGAGTCCCAATTGTAGATAGTCATATATCTTCTTAAGTCTTTTGATTGTAACAAATGATCATAGTTGCCTTTTTTACATTTTTCCCATTCTACTTCTTTGCTCTATTCTTTCTTTTTCTATATCCTATGTAAATGTACTTCCTCTCACTCCTCTTTTACTACAAAATAAAATAATATAATATTTTTTCCATTTTATCATTTTTCTTAATGTACTTGTGTTCAATAATAATAATAAAATAAAGTTTTTCTTCAACTTTGGCTCCTAAATCATGGTTTGCTCTAATACCAAATGTGACATCCCATTCTCAAATGTTATAAAAATATGAACGCTTAATTTATTACATTCACCATTTTCTTAAATAATATATCAGAAACATTATAAATATTTAATAAATGAATTAACTAGAAAATAAATAATTGATACTAAAGAATAAAACAAGGAAAATGAAAAATTTATATTAATAGGAGTACTATAATGCCCTTTAGGTTGTCTTCTTATGCCACTTAAGCCTTAGAGGCAATCTAGCACTTCCACCATGGTTAGGCTATCCTACTAAAGGGCTAATTAGTCCCTTTTTGTCCTACTTCACCTAGCTCCTATTAGTTGCCTTTCCCGGCTCTACAACTCCATGCCTAGCACGACCTCTAACCCTGGCTTTAAATGGCATAGGTCAAACACTTTCCCAAGGGATACATGAATAATCATAACTCCTCATAATAAGGTGTCCCTTCATTAGAAGGTTAATTACATTATTTACAATTTTTTCCACCCTTAAAAAGGGATGGGACATTACACCAGTAATCTCATGTCCTTGGGATATGCCCATTCCAACCCACATCGGCAAAGC
The DNA here is from genome assembly GCA_015680685.1 of Gnetum montanum. Taxonomy (NCBI): domain Eukaryota; kingdom Viridiplantae; phylum Streptophyta; class Gnetopsida; order Gnetales; family Gnetaceae; genus Gnetum; species Gnetum montanum. The sequence continues at coordinate 315,660 of MNCI01009017.1, read as the reverse complement.
TACATGGATAGTGCATGATCCTAGGAGTAAGAAGGAGAAAATGAAAGCACTACTAGATGCTTTCTTCCCCCCACCTAAAGTTGCAATAGTAGCAAGATAGCTACAACCACCTCAATCGTCCATGCATGATGCTGGTGAAGGTTCCTCGAAGCCTCAGGAACCACCACCACCTGGGACCACCTAATCTTCTCCAACAGCTTCACAACATTAAGAAATGTGTTGTCTAGTTTTGAAGAGTTATGTTATGATGTTTAATTTTGTGTCCTAAACACCATCATTCTTTGTAATGTGTGGATCTGTACACTTGCGCACTCCATTTTTTGTCAAGTTAGTCAATTTCTTTTATTTGAAGAAAAGTCAGTTAATAATCTCATACCTTCTCAATTTTGTAAAAGAACTCAAGGATGAGTTTTCATTTAGTTGTGAGGGTATGATGAGTCACATTCAATTGGCTACATCGACGAGGCCTCATCAACACGGCCTCATTGACTAGGCCTCATTAATGAGGCCCCATCAACACATCTAACGCATCTTACCATGTGTCGACAAGGCCCCATTGACATAGTGTTAGTTTTTGGCTATAAATACACATATGTAGCCACATTTATANGGCCCCATTGACATAGTGTTAGTTTTTGGCTATAAATACACATATGTAGCCACATTTATAGTAAGTAGAGATTGTAGTTGTAGTGGAGCTCTTGCAGTTTTTCCATTTGAAAGTTAGAATTTTTTCCCCAAGTGCCCATAGTAGGAGTTATTAAGTGTATGGATCTTTATTTGAGCATTGTTGTACCTAAGCATAACAATGTGTGTGGCAATAAAAATGAGCTTTCTAATAGACCTTGTAGCACTTTGAATAGATTAGCTATTATATTTATGTAATTAATGTTCTCAATTATTGTTAAATTTTTTCAATTAGTTATTAAATATTTTCTAGTTATTACGTTAATGAAGCAATTAGGCTAGATAGATTACACACATAAGTATGACTGCTTCGAGCATAACATGTATTTACTTGGTAATCCTAGTAACATTATTGCTTGGTACAACCAGTAGTGTAGCACTTGGTCACCAGCAAACATGTGGGTTCAGGACATGTACGGAAAGTGGGATCGAATGCTTATGTTAGGATTAGTTAAATGCTAGTTAATTAATTAATTTAAATTAATCAATCTAATTACTTTTTTCTACATTTTGAGCACCAAACTATAAAATAGAAAATGATAAAAATTAGATGCCTTAGTTATAGTTAACCATACCAACGAATGTCACAAGTGTAATTGGGAAGACAAAGATTGACCTTAAGGCTAGATTCACTTCCTAAAGGACCAGTGCACTGGAAATGATAAAGTTGAAGGAATTCAACCAGATCATGCATGAATGCTTTGTGATTCATATGGTTGGGCATAAGGGTACCTTGCCGCTCGTCATTGGCACTGATGTCGAGGACTTTGTTTGTGGAACATGCACTATTTAGGTCTAAGTGAATACCATTAATATTATTGTATGAACCTCAAGGTCAATATCATTTCCACTATACATAAAATTATAAAATCACACTGATAATTTTATTTTATTTTGTTTTGCAAAATGTCTTCTTCTTCTTGTAAGCATGAAGATATCAAACCACCTGTCCCACAAGAATGCAAGGTAGTATATACTCATCCAAATGCATTTTTACCAAAATTCACCTTCATCCTGCATCAGGATGAATAGCTACAATTGCATAATATGGAGGGAAATGTCATCTTGCCATTTGATCAATCTATGCCCAAGATGCTATTCAAAACCCTTAAGAAGTTGGGCATAGTAGATCTTCACAAAGAACATCTCGTGGATGGTTATGACACTCAAAACTACTATCCTACTAAAACACAACACAAATGAGATAAATATCAAGATAATATCCACAATGCTACAAAGGGAAAACATTTCACTAACCCCTTGTTCCTACTACATCAAGAGGATAATGAGGATCCTCCCTTTGAAGGATCTTGACATGAAGATTCTCCACCCCCTAATACTGGTGACAAGGATGTGAACTTGAACCTGTGATCCACTATCCATAAACTAGGTTTAGGAAAAAGTGATAGTCAAGGTAAGGACTTAGGCAAGCATCAGAATAGTAAAGGATCTAAGGATGGTGATCATAATAAGTGTAAGAGTGGTGGTGGATACTATGGTAGTGATGGTGGTCCACCTTCCTCTTCATCCTCTTCATTTGATTCTAAACTTTCCTATTCATCTAACGGTTCTCATGAAAGCTACCATCAAAACAACTATGATGAAGGTGATAAGTGAGACAACAATGACCATGAAGGCCACCAAATCAAAGGGGTGGCCGAATCCATCATCGGCGTCATTGATGTAGCGATGATGATGAACCTCTATTGGTGACTTGAAGTATGCTCAACATTGTAGAGTAGTTAAAATTCCAACTAGGCATATGAAAGATAGTCAGATCAAGTGCCTAGACATGAACAATATCCCAAGATTTGAGGGGGGATACAACTTTGATCCGTAGAAACATCTACAAGCTTTTCATGATGCCTGCATCTTACAAAACATAGAAAACGAGTGGCAAAAACTCAAGCTTTTTCCAAGGACACTCATCAAAGATGCTAAAAGTTGGTACCAGTCTTTACAATTGGAATTTATTTGCAGATGGGGTACCATGTTAGAGTTGTTCAATGACAAATACTATATGTACAACAAAGTGTCTAATCTAAGAAGGCAAATCCAAGGCTAGAAATAGGGAACACATGAATCCTTGGATGCTACCATGGGCTAATACTATTCACTCTTACACTATTTCCCTAGCCATGATTATTCTCAGAGGGAGCAACTTTGCCACATCATAGATGGGCTCAGAGTAGAAACAAGAAGAACCCTTGGAGTGTATGCCTAAGAAATATTGTTTGAACTAAGATCTCATTAGATCCAAAGGCTAATCGAGTAGGTAGCAAAAGAAGAAGGTGATCTATGAAAAAGGAAAAGTGCTAAAGAGTATAATAGGGACCCTTCTATCAGAAAATGAGAGGTCCAATTTTGTAATGAGGAGGAATCACCACTTCATGAAGTGGTGAACAAAAAGACCTTGCCCATCCAAAAATCCATTTTTGACATTTCAACCAAGGTTGAAAAATTATGGGACTCTTTGGATGAAAAATTTCAAATCACTTTGAAGATTACTAAGGAATCCAAAAAGAAAAATAGTGATCATAATCATAGGAGGCAAAAAGAAGCTAAATGTGCCTACCAAAGAGGTAAGGGCAAAGCTACTAAAGTAGAGAAAGTTGTGGAGTCTAACTGTGATGATGAAATAGAATGTAACATCTATCAATACAAACATTCAAAATGATGTTATCCTATGGTGTCACACTTACAAGAGTCTGGAGTGTATGCATTGAATCCTTGCCTAGCGCATAGGCAAGCTCCAAGATGATTGCTTTATCCTCAAGGTAATCCAAGGTAGTTCCAGTAATAGCAACAAGCTTACTACCTAAGTCGAACTCCTCCACAATCTTATGAACAATACCAATAGTGGTACCAATGATAATCATGGTGAATGCTACCACCAAGGCAGTAGTACCCTCATAGGCAACCTAATCCATATGAGAACTATGTTCAACAGCCTATCTCCCTTAGGAGTTTTGTAAGTCATACATCATTCCAACATCACTATTACCCTCCAGAGTACCACCAAACACATTCACCATATACTTGATGGAAAAACGCATATCCATATCCATACCATCCCTTGCATCCCTCTACACATACACCTCCACCTTCAACCCAATTACCTACTACTCCATTCTTGCAAGGTGAGATTCCTCCACAACCAAAACAATGAAATGCTACAAGGGTTATACACTCATAACCTATTTTTCAGCCAAGTGTTCTAGACAATCGATCAAGGAAAAGACCTTTCTTCTGACCCCAACAGTCCTCTTCAACCCTTATAACCTAGTTCAGTTGATCATCTTGCATCTCCATCATCCTCATCCTCTACATCAAATACCTTTGAGTGCCCTTTAAACCAAGTTCCACCTAGGATCCACAATGTAATGCTAACTCATGCTACTTCTAACTAAATCAAGGCTGGTAATCTTCCTACAAAAAGGTCTAACTTGGGAAGTCCACTCATTTATCTACAAATCACTAAACATGAGCCATGCAAGGCTCTTCTTGACTCTAGCTTTGGAGTTAATCTCATCTTCCATGACATGTACAAAGCCTGAAACCTACCACCTCTTAAGAAGAGCAACATTCATCTATAATTAGTAGATTAGTCAATTATTGTCCCTCTATGATTAGTAGAGGACATTGTGACCACAGTTTTTGGGTGGTCCTATCCTACTGATTTTTTGGTGATCAAGGTGAACAAGTGTAAAAGTAACTTCCCCATCATTATGGTAAGGGCTTGGTTAAGCATGGTCGATGCATGTATGGGTGTAAGAAACCTATCTTTAGAAATATCCAAGGAAAATGAACTAGGCAAGATTGAGAAGAAGCGTATTCCATGCATCACATATAGTGATAATGGGTGCAATTGTGTGCAAAATATTTGATCCATCAAGAGCACATACATTAAGGCATGTAATTTGTATGTACAAGAGATCAATATTCAAAGGTGTCTATACGTAGCAGCCACAATATAGGAGGGCACCTGGTGGCTGATTGCTAACTCAAATAGCAACACATTATGCATGGAACCAACTAAGAGCCTAACTTGTGCATACATTGAAAGCATGGATAAAATTAAACAAGTTCATTCCCAAATCTCTAATGAAGATGATGATACCAATTGGGGAGAGTTGGAAATCCCTAATCATTTCAAACATGAGCCCTTAGAACTAAAAATGTTATTGGCCGATATGGGGTATGCATTTTTAAGGAATGGTAAACTAGTCATAATTAATGTCAAACTTGCACCTAAAAAAAATAAAAGTTGTTGAAGGTATGAATAAATGGTTAAAAACCTTTTCTTGGTCATATCCATAGCTAATAGAAATTAAATCAAGGATATGCCAACATCGCATCTACATCAACCTAGCCATGAAGCCTAGAAGATAGCTGCAGAGATGGTTGAACCTCAAATTGAAGCAAATTTTCAAAGAGGAAATTGAGGGACTCCTCAAGGCAAGGTTCATCTAGCTAATTTTGGATAGTGAGTGGGTTAGCCCACTCATAATTTTTACCAAAGAAGGATGGCAAATGGCAGGTTTGCATCAAGTTTAAGCTGCTGAATCTGGCAACATTTAAAGATCACTTTCCTTTGTCATTTGTAGATCAAGTGTTAGACATCATATCTAGGCATTGTTATTATAGTCTCTTAGATGATTATAGTGCCTATAACCATCCAAATTGCACCCAAAGATTATGCCAAGACAACATTCATGAATCCCTATGGGACTTTTGCATATTGTTAGATACCATTTGGTCTATGTAATGCCCTTGCAACATTTTAATGCTTAGTCCTTAGTATCTTTCAACAGCAAATCAGTAGTGGTTTTGAATTCTTCATGGATGAATTTTCCACCTATGGAGCTACCTTTGAGCAAGCCTTGGACTACCTTGAGCAAATATTTAAGAGAAGTGTGGAGATAGAATTGTGGTTCAACTGGCAAAAGAGCCATCTCATGGTCCAAGAAGGCATTGTGCTTGGGCACTGAATTTCACAAAAAGAGATTGAGGTAGACCCAAAAAAGATAAGAGCCATCCAAGGAATAACACACCAACCAGAGATCATTAAAGATGTTTGGTCATTCCTTGGACACACTGGCTACTACCAGCAATTCATAGAGAATTTCTCTAAGATTGCAAAGCCATTGGTAGAGCTTAAAAAGAAAGATGCACCTTTCATCTAGACCAAGGAATGTGAACATGCATTTCAAAAATTAAAGGAGAAACTTTTAGAAACATCAATCCTACGAGCACCAGACTAGTCTAAAACTTTCCATATCATGATAGATGCATCTAACTTTACTTTGAAGAAATGCTCACATAGATGGATCATAAGAAACGTCCTTACTACATCCACTACACAAGCCGAAGCATTGTGGGAGCACAATTAAATTACACCACCATGAAGAAAGGATTAATGTTAGTGGTGTATGCTCTAGAGAAATTTAGGCACTATGTGCTTAGTTATAAAGTATTTGTGCATACGAACCATAATTCAATCCACTTCCTCATGAAGAAGCCAATGGTGAGCCTTCGTGTCATACAGTGGCTCAGGATCTTACAGGAATTTGATCTCACTATGGTAGATTGAAAAAGGATTGAGAATCTGGTTGCTAATAATCTCTCTCACTTAAGATGGGATAATAAAGAGAAGGAGAGCCCACTCTTTGATTAGTTTCCAAACGAACTCCTCTTTATAGGTACAATAAGTGAACAAACGCTTGCAAAAACAACATGGTATAATGGCATCCTCACATAACTTCTTACTTAGGAGATGTCATAGGACTTGCATTTTAGGAAGAAGTAACAATTTCTTCATCAAATCAAATACTTCATGGAAATCAATGGATATCTTTACAAGGAGTGTGTCGATGGCCTGATTCATTAGTGTATCCCTGACAAAGATCAACTATGCATTCTCTAAGATGCTCACCAAGGACCTTGCAAAGGCCACTATGAAGGGAGATGCATAGCCATAGAAATCTTGATGGTAGGATATTATTAGCCTATAATCTTTATGGATGCCCACCAGTTCATCAAGTCTTGTGAATGTTATCTATGAGATGGGGGGATGACCATTCACATGGAAGGCTCTCAATAGTGGATTCAAGCATAGGAATCTTTCAATATATGGGTTGTTGACTTTATGGGTCCCATCACACCCATGTCCAATGGGAAGGCATATATTATAGTAACAGTCGACTACTACAAAAAATGGGTAGAAGCAGTAACTATTACTAATTATACATCATCCACTGCTACCAAATTTATACAACAAAATAATGTGAATAGGTTTGGGGTGCCATGTTCACTAATTTCTGATAATGGAACTCATTTTAAAGGCACCAACTTTAGAAAGTTTTACCACCCTCAAGCCAATGGTCAAGCAGAGGTGACCAACCAGGAGATCAAAAAAATACTAATGTGAACCATTAGCAAATATAGGAAGGATTGGAGTACAAAGCTTAATGATGCTCTTTGGGCTTATCGTTCAACTTGGAAACTTCCTATTGGGTATTCTCCCTACGAGTTAGTATACAAAAAACTTCCAATGCTCCTAATTTAATCCAAGCTTCATGCACTCTCAATAGACTATGATCTAAATCTTGACCTAAGTCTAGCATAGAAAGAAAGATTAATCAACCTAAATGTGTTAGATGAAAATTGATTAGTGGACCTATCCTTGAATGAGATGAACAAGGCATTTAGCAAGCAACATCATGACCTTAGAATCTAGAAAGTAATATTTTCTACTAGAACCCCACACATGTACTCCAAAAGAAAAAATTCTAAACATTGTGGGAGGGACCTTATATAATTGATCAAACCTTTCCCTCTGGGGCCATGTTGATCTACAAGCCTAAATTCCAAAATAAAAAGTAGTTGTTCAACATCTAACAAGTAAAGCCTTTCATTAAACCAACACAGGTTAGTGCAACTACTGCCTCAATAGATGGACAACCACATTCTATCTTTTGGATCTCCTCCTTCCAACTCAGTTATGGGGGAGATGGCCATCTATGCTGACAATCCATTTGGCTTCTTGGTTTTTCTACCTTTTTATTTTCACATTTTTGATTTTTACAAATTCTTGATTTTTTAAAATTTTCTAATTTTACACTATCTTTAATACCTTTGAACCTTCTTGATGATTTTACACTTTCTTATATATTTTACTTTGTTTTCTTTTAATTCAAGTATGATATTTTCTCATTTTTGCTAATAAAATTGCTTTATTGTCATAGGACACAATGCCACTATTGTTGTTTACTAATGATGGTTTGTGCTTAATGTGTGATTGTCAATGTTTGGTTTCTATTTTTGAATTCTAATGTCTAATGACTTTGAAATGGTTTATTTTTCATGGAATAGGCAGTGAGTCCATGTCATCTACCCATTTAATAAATTCTATGATTTTTCTTATTATGGGAATTTGAGGTCCCGTCCATTAAAGAAACTTTTAATTAATTAGTGACCTTGGTAATTCCAGAATTAGGAAGGATTCAAAGGTTTGCAAAGGATGTGACTTCAAGGGGACTCAATACTCCTTATACTCTTCTACTTTCTTGAGTGCTTGAGTGTGTTTCATGCACTTCTCACTATTCCATATCAACCACTAACAGGAAGTCAAATAATGTCATTGCATGGTGTGATTCCCATCCCAAGAAAAAAAACAAAAAATGATGGAAATTCAAAGCATACCCATTCAACATGAATAAGTCCTTGCATGGTGTGGTTCCCATTTAAAAAAAATAAAAATTATGGGAATTCAAAGCACACCCTTGGACAAATATATGGGCTACACACACTGGTTATGGAACTCAAATGACATGAACCTATGCCTGAAGGTCCCCTCTAACTAAGGCCCTCTCTCTCACTTTCTACTTCTCTTTTCCTATCTTTGTGGAATGGTGGTTTTTTTGTGGAATCACTCTTGTGTCTCGAGTAAGTGGCTCAGCCTTAGAGTGACAATGCAAAGTCATTGAAAGTGGCTAGTTTTGGTCTAGACTAAGGATGGAACTTCTTAGGTCATTTTAAACATAAATTCCACAAGGGACTTCTTATAACCTCAATTTGAAACTCCATTCCACCTTCTCTATCATCCATCCATGCAACCATAACTCACCTCACTGCCAAGTTCTATGTTATGATATATGTCTTAGTCTAATGTGTTGGGATTCTTGGGTAGATTCTTTTAGGTTGGTCCTTAACTTTTCATGATCATTAAATTGATTTTGGGACTCACAAACTCCTTACTTGAGGTTATGCAAGGGCAAAAAGGACAGGAGCCTACTATGGGGAGGACCCACTTGCATAGCTCTTGGTCTAGTTAACTAAGGTTCCTTACCTTTGACATCGCTAAAATTCTATTAGTATTTCATTGAAGTATTTCGCTCAGTGCTCCTTAATATTTTATTTCATTCATCCACTAAATCATATTTTTCTTCATTTTTCCAAATTTATGAGCTTCAACAACCCCTTCTCATGTTTTCATATTTTTCTTGGTCCTTTAAGCTTTCATTTGACCTCAATTTCATTCAAAAATTCCTTGTATTTTGAAAGTTTGACCAAAGTTACCTAAAGTCAATGGTGGTTAATAGCTACATCGACAAGGTCTTGTTGACACAACTGACCATGTCGACAAGGCCTCATTGACACAAGGTGTACGTGCTATATATACCGTCCAGCACTTAGAAATTTTTTGTCATTTCCTCATAGCACACAAGGATCTTTTGCAATTTTTCAAAGCCCAAAACCTTCTAGACCTCATAACATCCCAACTATTTGTCCAAAGCACTCCATTTTTCAACCTTGCACTTACCAGAGGTAAGATCTTTATCATGCAAGCCACAAACCTTAAGGTTTCCAATGGAAATTTTTTAAAAAAATTTCTAACTTCCAAAGGATTAATAACCTTAATAACATAGAAACATTAATTTTTTCAGAGATTAACCCTTCCAATAACCTTTGGGATGGTTTATTAATAATAATACATAAATAAAATGATAATTGGATTAATTAAATCAGCCATAGTCACAACTTAGCCAAAGTGTAACTATCCTTAAGAGATAAAGTTATCCCAATTGCTTTAAGGTTACACAATGATTACTACTCCATGGTCTCATTGTGATTATAGATGACACCAAAATAGAAATGCCTATAGGAAGGAGAATCCTCACAACCATGGGAGAAGTAGCCTAGAGCTAGAAGGGGCCAACAAGAACAAGGTCAAGAATTACCAAAAGCAACCCATGCAACAAGACCTCTTCGTGAGAAGCCCAAAGTAGAATCTATCCAACAAGTTCCAGAAGAAGAACTACTGATAGAACAATCCCAAAGAGGAGAAGTGCTTGGACCCATGCCAAGGCTTGAGGTCACTTTGACTCAAGCCTACCTAGACATCATCAAGTCCCGAGAGATTCAAAGATTAGTTCTTTAAGAGATCAACTTCAGGCCATTTTTGGAGAAAGATCTAAAGGATGTCAAGACACAACTACAAGCCTTTCCATGTGGCTAGTAATCACATCCAATGGGAAATGGTACATGCAAGAGACATATCTCTTCTAGAGTAGTCGAAGGTAGGGGTTCGTTTTCAAAATTAATGACATTAAAGTGTCCTACTCGGCAAAGGCTATCACACAGGTACTTGGGTTGCCTAATATAAGAACATAGTTGGTAGAACTATCCACAAAAGGTGATCATGAGGCCAAGAGAAAGTGGACCGAGTGATTCTCTGGGGTTGACCATAAGGAGTATGGTGCACTTACACCAACAGAGCAAATTTACTTCAAGATTGTGGCATATTACCTCAATCCAATGGTGAGGCCAAGCAAGGTAACCACCTCCTCCACTCGAGCATGCAACACTCTAAGCAAAACATTTCCCATCAGCCTTCCATAGTTGACCTACTTAGAGATCTAGAAGAGATTCAAAGAAAATGAACATGGAAGGAGGATCCTAACCTTTCCATGCCTCATTAGGAAACTTTGCAAAATGGTAGGCATTGTTCACCATTCCAATGATACCCTTAGGCATGCTCCTTTGGCCTCATGGTCAAAGATCATGAAAGACAAAACACCAATAACAACCCAAGAAGAGGAGCATCCGCCACCACCACCCACTCAGGAAACAACACTGAAGGCTTACACAGTCATTGAATGTTTGTGCAAAATGTGAGAACAGCTCTTGAGTGAACAAGAGTAATGAGTAGAAATAAGTGGGGCAGATCCATTTGTGTATCAGCCAGCGATGAGTCATCTTAATGAGGTGGATTGAATAGTTAGCCAAATGAAGAGGGGTGGTCCAATCTTCTCTACCCAATGAATGTAGCTACCTAATGGTGTCACTATCACAAAACCATTTATTGCTATAAATCTCTAAGAATGCTACCAATTTCTCGATGCGTTTGGAGCAAGGTGAAGACGTAATTAACTTGGTGATGCAACATCATGGTAGGAAATAGCAGCTAAAGTGGTGGCTAACCATGTAGCTAAATCATTGAATGCACCTATAACATCTATACTAGATGTATCTACACTTTGAGATTTGTAGACATCTACAAGCATGGTCAGCAAAAAATTAGATGCAGCCAAGCATGAAAAGTTGCTGGAACGACTGGTCGAAACTAGGCAACCAACTCTAGACATCTTTGATCTTTCAAAAGACATCACTGTGACCCAATCAGAGGTACTTAACGCAAGGGGAAAATGCATTATCCTGGAGGGGCAACTTAAAATAGCCCAAGAAAGAAATCAAAGCTTGGCCATGGAGGTTTTTGAACTTTGTACCCAACCTGCAAATCCTACAATCCTTAGCCTAGCAGTAACAAGAGATGAAGCTTTCAAATAGCTTCAAGAAAGATTCTAGAAGGCTAAGAAGGAGGCAGTAACAACCATCTTCAAATAGTACATAGCTAAAGCTAAAATGTATGCAATTCAAAAGGACTTGAACCAGATGTGCCAGGAGAATGAAACCCTAACTACACAAAACTATCGCCTGCGAAATGTTGATGCTCAAAAGGATCAAATGCAGGAATTTATTCATCAATAGAAGGAGCAACTTGCCAAGGTGAACATAGAATTGAAGAGATTGGCTACAAAGAACCAAAATCTATCATCACTCCAAACAGAGAAGAAAAGAGAAGAAGGAAGGGCCTTAGTTAGAGGGATGCCTTTAGGCCTAAGTAACATGTCTTTCCAACCCCATAAGCAATGCTTGTAGCCCATTATTATGTCTAAGGGTGTGCTTTGAATTTCCATTATTGTTTTTTTTTCTTTTTAGATAAAAACCACACCATGCAAAGACATAGCTTTCTATTTATTGGGTTGACAGAGTGATGATACGTTCCTCAAGGGATCATAAACCACATGAAGGAAGTCAAGAAGAGAATCCAACAAGTCTCCTTGAGGTTACACCCTTTGCCATTTTCACTTGGTCATTCCCTCTTTCTTTATGGTCAATGTTCATTAATGAATTTTAGTTTCATAAAAGAAAAACCAATATGTTTCCATGAAAAAGACCTTTTATTTAGAGAACTAGAGGGATGGATGAGGTGGTCTCACTGCTTTACATAATTACTTACCCAATCATCTTGATAGCATAGCACAAAAAGCCCAACACATACCATTGAATTCTACATCATGACTTGGCAATTTTATTACAAAAAACATAAAATACATTCATAAAACATAAAGAGAATGACTCAAGAAAAGAGAAAAATTATAAAGAAAGAAAAATATTAAGAAATGAAAAACATATGAAGAATCAAAAAATTTCAAAACTAATAAGAAAATCAATTACTTCCATGCATCTTTGAGATAATTTTATATTCTCATTTTCAAGCCAATAGGTATCTTCTTGTTTAGTGGCTACAGCTTAGACTAGCTTTTGCTCACACACTTGCTCCTAAACTTTATGGTGCGCTAGTATAGGGATTGTGTTGATATTTTGAACTTCTAGCCCACAATTACATCCTTTATCATTATTAATGATGCATGGATTCTTCTCTCTCCACAATGATAGGTTTATCATTTATGTCTTGTGTTGGAATGGTGATGGTTGTTGGCTTTGTGTATGATTAGGAGACATCATTTTTGTGAGGAAGGTTATTGCATCAAATTGGCCTTGTGCTAGTTTAGGTGCTACAGTAGGTCCATGAGTGTTTTGCCTTAGCTTATAGCCTTTCATCCTAAAGGGATGCTTCTAACATTGTGGTTGAGATCTACTAGCATTATCATTTACATTTATGTTTGTAGCAGAAGTGGCATTCTCTTGTTGATGTTGTGATGTTGAACCTTCCTGTGTTGTTGGAGGTGACATATGATGAAGGTGAGTATGAAAATATTAAGGATATGATGTAGGGTGAGAGGTGTCAGGTGGTGATCTTGTATAAGATGTTGTAGGATAATGATATTTGGGAGAGTGGTAGTCACGATTTGAAGTAAAGTAAAACTAGTTGGTAAAACAAGGTGTTGAACATAATATCCATGTGGGCTCAATTGGTTAGAAGGATAGGGCTGGTTTGGTGGTGGCCTCCCCCACAATTATGATTGTTGCCATTGTAGTTGATGCCAGTGTTAAGGCTAGTAATAAGTCCTCCCAAGATAATACAATTGGTTTTGGGATTGTCTAAAATTATTGTATGGAAGAGGAAATCTCCTGGCCATGTACTTCTGTACAAACTTCAGATTTAATGCCCCCTACCAAACTCTTATGTAGATGCAACAAGATCGGTCAATGACCCTTCAGATGGTCATATATGCAAATGTCACATTCATTATCTTCATCTATGGTTGAGTCTATAGCCTCACTTTCTTCAACCGTTTTTCCTATTTACCAATAAGTGTTCCCAACTATTTCTTGGTTCTTTTTCCTCCTTTTTTGGTGATCACTTAATCTACTTTGTGTCACCCTCTCTTCTATGGTTTCTACACAAGTTTTAACTTTCTCATTTATCCCTTCCAACATCTTGCCTAGCTTTGCTTCAAGCTCATTAATACAATTTTGTATTGACAAGGTTGGTTGTAAAATCATCTCATTAAGAGCTGCCTCCTTTTCCTCATCATAGATATGGACTCTTTCCTTTTGAAGAGTTGGGTCCCAATTTTTTTCCTCAACATTCTTCCATTTAAAGAGCTCTCCTTCATCTTTTGCCACATGCTTGATTAACTCTCAAATATGATGGGTTTGTAGCTCATATAATTGACCTAGAGCATACATCCCAAGGATGTCCATTGTTTCATTATGAAGCCCATTGATGATGTAGAAAAGTTGCCTTTCCTTAGAGAAATCATGTCCAAAACATCTATGTAGTAGTGAATGGTATCTATCCAAGGCCACATTCAAGGGTTCATGATTTTCTTGCTTTCACTCTTGGATTTGTCTCCTCAAGTTGGACACCCTTGCATAGGTTTGGTATTTTTCATTGAAAAGTTCCAACATTGTAAACCACCATCAAATTGAATTTGGTTTCAACGATCAATACCACACTTCGGCTCTATCAATTAATGTTCTAGGAAAAAGCTTAAGCTTTTGCCACCCACTTTCAAAGTTGTATGAGGCATAGGCATCATGAAAGGCATCTAGATGATGTTTCGGATCCAAATCATAGCCTCCCACAAATTTAGGGATATTTTGTTATATCAAGCCTGGGTAAGTGACTATCCTTGTAATGCCTATGGGATATCTTAAGTACCTCCATGATCTACATCAATCTCATAGTGGCCAAAAAGGGTTCATCATCATCAAACATGTTGTGATGAAAATTTCTATTTCTATTCATTTGATTTTGTTGATCTTGTCTATGCTCATGGTGATGTCTTTGATTTTGCCCTTAGGTTTGATTTCTATCTTTGTCTTAACACCATAGTGGAGCTCTATCTCTATACCTACATTCATCTTCATCAAAACTAGACATTGAAGAGAAAGAGGAAGATGAGGAATTGGAAGAATTTCCATCGCTTCTATAGTTCTCCCCATGGTCCCTTGATTTATCTTATCTAAGTTTAGAGGAGGTCCTAGGCCTTAAGATCCTCCTTGATCTAGAACTTACTCCATCCTTTCTAGGATTACCTGCACCAATTGAATGTAGTCTTTGAGTGTAGTAAGGTTCTAAATGAGCATAGGAAACCCCTATTTGAGGTTTTTCACTCCAATTTTCCTCAATATATATCCTATCATTTCTCTTACAAGTGTTCTCATCATACAATGCATTATTGGTCCTATGTGAAGAAGACATGGTTTTGTCTAATAATGTGTGTGATTTAAAACATTAATGTTTTCTAAGAGATAGATTGTTAATACCTTTATAGTGATCATGTATAATATAACTAATCTAGATAACTAGCACCATCCCTAGAAATGGTGTCAATGATGAGTGGCAAGGTACCCCTACATCCAACCATACGAATCACAAGCGTTCATGCATGATCCAAATAAATTCCATGGATGGGACTAGTTGTGGCATCTAGATCACTATGCCTTGATCATAGTTCACTATCTTCCCACTTGGACTAGTGGTGGCTTTGTCATGTATGATTTAGTCTAGAGTGAGGCCTATGAATTTTATTATTTTATATTTTATTGTTCTATGATTAACAATAGGTTGAAACTCAATTTATAATCAATTCAACTAATCTAATTCCTAATTAATAATTAATAACCCTAACATAAGTATCTAATCCCACTTCCCATGCACATCATAAACACATATAATGTTGCTAGGTTACTAAACATCAAGTGTTGCTGGGATTACCAAGAGTCATATGAATGCTTGAAGTGATCATACTTATGTGCTTAATTAATTAACATGCATTAAAATATAAATATTAACTAAGTACATGAAAAGTAAATTACATGGAAAGTAAATCTAATCTAAGTCAAAGTGCTACAATGAATAAGAATCAATCTCGATCTTATTACTGTCCATGGAATATGTCCAGGTACGTTGCCACTTGAATAAGACTCCATACAACTTATTCAAATCCACTCTGTGGGCACTCATTGACTATTTTTTAAGATTACAAAATAGAACTGCAAGTGTTTAGCTACTCTATTGACTGAACTATGAAAAACTAAAGCAAAACTATTACCCAAACCATGTGCCCAAGCACTATATTTATAGGCCAAACCATACCCCCTAATATCATATATCCAATAACACATTTGAGGGTTCAATATTGAGTATCTGATATTAGGGCTCCAATATCAGAGCTAGGAAAATTATGACTCATTAGTGTAACTATGTGGTAACCTAGTAGTATTATCGTTTGGTACACCCAATAACAGTAAGCTTGGTGATCCCAACTATAGTTACATGAAGTCCAAGGCATGTACAGAAGGTTAGGAATGGATACTCATTGCACATAGGCTAGTTAGACTTTACTTTCCATTCTTAATTAGATTAAAATAATTAGTTTCTTTATTATTACTAGGGGTATTTTAGGGCCAAACAAAATCAAGAATCATATGCCTCACTCTAGACTAAACCATACATGACAAAGCTACCACTAGTCTAAATGGGAAGACAATGAACTGCAATCAAGGCATAGCAATTTAGATACACAACTAGTCTCATCTATGGAATTCAACCAAATCGTGCATGAACACTTGTGATTTTTATGGTTGGGCATAGGGGTCCCTCACCCACTCATCATTGGCGCTATTGTCGAGGACAGTGCTAGTTATCTAGATTAGTTATATTATACACAATCACAATAAATACATTAACAATATATCTTTAGAAAATATTAAATCACACACATCATTAACTAAAAATAATGTCTCTTTCATAAGAACATTCATTGGAGAACTAATGAGATATGTGTTGAAGAACATTGGAGTGTCCAACTACATGCAAGGGTTTCATATTTTCATGATCACCCTAAGGCAAACACTCAAAGACTACATTCACCTAAGGCAGACAACCCTAGAGAAGATGAAGTCTTAGACCAAGGAAGGCCTCAAGGCCTAGGACCTCCTCAAAACCTAGAAAAGATAAATCAAGGGGCCATGGGAAATACCATAGAAGCCATAAACAAAATCATCATAATCAAACAAATAGAAATACAAATTTTCATCACAATATGTCTAATGATAATGAACCCTTGTTGGCCACTAAGAGCCTAATGTAGATCATAGAGGTAGTTAAGATATCCCACAAGCATCACAGGAAAAGTTTCCTAACAAGGCTTCATATGAATAGTATCCCTAAATTTGTAGGAGGCTATGATTCAAATCTGCAACATCATTTACAAGTTTTCCATGATGCTTGTGCCTTATACAACATTGAAAGTGGGTGAAAAAAGCTTAAGCTCCTTCCTAGGACACTAATCGATAAATCCAAAGTGTGGTATAGATCATTGAAACAACATTCGATCTAATGATGGTCCACAATCCCAGAATGTTTTAACAAGAAATACCAAACCTATGCGAGGGTGTTCAACTTGAGGAGACAGATCCAAGGATGGAGATAAGAACAATGTGAACCCTTGGACATGGCCCTAGATAGGTATTATTCTCTACTAAATAGATGCCTAGGGCATGATTCCTTTGAGGAAGAGCAACTTTTCCACATCATAGATGGGCTTCATAATGAAATGAGTGAAACCCTTGAGATGTATGCTCAAGGTCAATTATATAGGCTACAAACCCATCAGAACTAAGAGTTGATCAAGTGTGTGGCAAAAGAAGAAGGAGAGGTATGTAAATAAGAAAATGTTAAGAAACATCACTAGGACACAACTTTTCAAAAGAAGAAGATCCACATCTATGCTAAGGAAAAAGAGGTAGCTCTCAATACGGTGATTCCACAACAAACCTTGTTAATATAGAAGTCTATTGATAAACTTGAAGCAAGGTTTGATAGGATGTCAAAGTGGATAAATGAGAAAGCTACAACTTTCATAGAAACTATAAAGAAGAAAGTAATGCAAAACAAATCAAGAGATTACAATAAACAAAGGAAGAAGAACTAAGAAATAGCTAGGAATACTTATTAGCAAATAGGAAAAATGGCTAACAAAAATGAGGCTATAAAATCAACCACAAACAAAGAGGATGGGTGTGACATCTACATATATGGTCATCCACAAGGCTAATGTCTAGTCATGTTGCATCTACATGAGTATTGGGCTTTTGCATTAAATCCCAAGTTCGTATAGAAGCACATGCTTAGGAAATTACCTTTTTCATAAGGTAATTATTGACAGTCCTTCACCCAATCATACTATCTTGGAGGGACTTATTACCAGCTAATGAGTCACAGATTGCACAAGCCGCGATATCGCATACGCGATATCGCGGTAGACGCAATATCGCATCCCCTGCGATATCGCATCCCCTGCGATATCACATTCTTCCCTGCGATATCGCAGTCCACCACCAAATCTATAAATAAGAGGTGACACTCCCCTAATTCCACATCCTAGGCATAAAGTAGCGAAGCTTTGGAGGATTGATCACCCCAGAGATAGAATATTTTCCATGTGCCCGCAGTAGGAGTCACCCAAGTGAACGGTTCTTTATTCGAGCAGCTTTGTACCTGAATGGAGGTTGTGTACGGCAATAAAGACGAGCTTTGTGGATAAACCTTGCAATGCATGGATAGGTTTAATTAATTTTATTTACTGCTTTCCTAGTAGCGCGGCATGAGTACGACTTGGTTACGAGTGTTGACGAACATGTACGGCTAGCCAAGAAATCGACTACTCATCGCGATTAGCTTCTCTCACCCTTTCCTCCTAGAATGTGGGACAAGTACGACTTGATTATGAGCATCTCCAAATGTGTACAGCTAGTCAAGGAATTGGCTGCTTATCACACTTAGGTTAGTTAAGTGCCTCAGTATGACCACTTCGAACACGTGCGTTACATGTGGTAATCCCAGTAATGATTAGCATTTGGTAGCCACAGTTGCACAATTCAGGGTGTGTACGGCAAGTGGGAATGGATGCTGACGCTAGGCCTTAGTGTTGTAGTTAGAGTTAGTTTTAGTTTCTCAACCCTTCACCGTTTAGCATAGGAGATAAACCAAAAAATACCAAAAAAATCATATCCCTCGGACTTACTTAACCATACACCCTGACAACAACAAGTAAGTCTGGGAAGACAACGAATCATTAACCCCAAGTGTTCCATGGGGCGTTTACACATTTAGTCTATGGAGTTCGACCGGATCACGCGTGCTACGCTTGTTTCGTATGGTTGAGTGTAGGGGTACCTCACCACTCATCATTGGCGCCGTTGCCGGGGACTAAGTGTTTTTACACCAATTAGAACATTAGGAAATTTTTCACACCGTTGTGAGCTTTAACGAACCTTCGGGTTAATTAGTTAAATAAGAACAGAAATAACGGTGAATAGCACACCATTAGAATGGCTTCTTCTCACAAAATTAACTCACCTAAGGATAATACAGAAGACAGTCAGCATCACACGCATAACCTAGACCAGCCATGTCCTAAACAATCTAAGGTCACATATACTCATCCTGATGAGTATGT
>MNCI01009017.1:252881-291523 GCA_015680685.1 Gnetum montanum | reverse complement strand
GATTAGTTTCTCTCACCCTTTCCTCCTAGAATGTGGGACAAGTATGACTTGATTACGAGCATCTCCAGATGTGTACAGCTAGTTAAGGAATTGGCTGCTTATCACACTTAGGTTAGTTAAGTGCCTCAGCATGACCGCTTCGAGCACGTGCGTTACATGTGGTAATCCCAGTAACGATTAGCATTTGGTAGCCACAGTTGCACAGTTCAGGGTGTGTACAGTGAGTGGGAACGGATGCTGATGCTAGGCCTTAGTGTTGTAGTTAGAGTTAGTTTTAGTTTCTCAACCCTTCACCATTTAGCATAGGAGATAAATCGAAAAATACCAAAAAAATCATATACCTCGGACTTACTTAACCATACACCGTGACAACAACAAGTAAGTCTGGGAAGACAATGAACGATTAACCCCAAGTGTTCCATGGGGCGTTTAGGCATTTAGTCTATGGAGTTGGATTGGATCATGCATGCTACGCTCATTTAGTATGGTTGAGTGTAGGGGTACCTCTCCACTCATCACCAGCCCTAACAATGTCATCAACTATAGTGGCAAAACCCATTGTCATGGGAGAGGCCATCACCAAACTAGCCTTACCCTTACTACTAGCCAAACTCGTATGAATATTATGTTCAACAACCTATTTCTCCAAGTAGTTCTATGTCCTCTACTCCAAATTGCTACTATCACTCTCCCAAGTATCATCAACCCGTGACATCTCCTAAAGGATCACCACCTCACACCTCTTACATTCCATCATATCCTTGATATTCCCATACTCCATCCCGTCACATGCCACCGCTAGCAACACAGAAAGGTTTAGCACCACAACATTAACACAAGAATGTCACTTATGTTGTGAATGTTCATAGACATGATAATGCTAGTAGGTTCCCACCACAATCTCGGAAATTTCCTTTATTTAGAATGGCTCCCATGCTTAAGCATAATGCTCATGGACCTACTACATCATCCACACCAGCACAATGTCCATCAAGTGCAATGCCTTCCCTTTCACAACCAACATCCTTTGATCCTACACAAGGGCCACCATCTATCATTACCCCAACACCTAATAGAAGCAATGAATCTAGCATTATGGAGAGACAAACAAATCCATGCATACCTAATCATGAAAAAGGGTGCAGTCATGGGCCAGACATCCACAACGCTGACATAACTCATACTCTGATCCATTGCACATTTAACAACCAAGTGTGTGAACAACATGTCTATGCAACCACCACTAAACCAAGGGATACCTAATGGCTTGAAAATGAAATATTAACATTGTTTCACAAATGCATGGAGCCTACCTATCCACTTATTAATTCTTGTCATAGGCAAACACTTAGTCATGGGGGAGACACCCCATTCTAACATTCAAAATTAATGGATGCTTTTCATCTTTGTTTTACAATTTTTTATCATTTTCTTATTTCTTGATACAAATTTTTCCTATCCTTTTCAAATTTTTCCACATTTTGTTTTCATTCCCTTTGTTAGTAATCTTTCTTGTGAATAAAACAATCATGTAGCCCATTAAGGTGAGGTTTTCTCTATGTTGACAAGCCATGAGGGACTAATTATTTGGACAATGAGATCACATCATCCATCCACCCACTCCATTGATAAGAGGTTCTTGCTATGGTCATAATAATATTCTTTTTCATCATTAAATTAAGAATAAATTTGTAATCATTGTGCTTGGATAAAAAAGTAACGAATCAAGAAGGAATGTAAAGGGTGTCACATCAATGGGATTTGTGGATTCTCTTGACCACTTTTATATGTTCTATCATGTTGCTAAGGATGTAATTATATCCTTATAGGTCTAATGAAAAATGGAAGTAAGAGTAAAATAAAAGGACATTGAATAAATTTCTAAGGATCTCATTGGAACGACATGTTACCCATGCTTGATAGCTAGTTGCTTCTTAGAATTCTTCAAAAAAAAGAAAAAGAAAAAGAAAAGGAAATGCCATGAATAAACTCCTTCCTTTGACAAAATGCCAAGTGATGCTACTCCTTGCAACTATGGTAGCCTTATGGTTATCAATCTAAGAGATAAAATAATACAATGTCACTAAAATGTGGTATGGACTTGGTTTGAATCTTGAAAAGAAGGGCTAATGATTACTTAATGCTTAATAACCTACAAGGATTGATTAGGCCTACTGTAAGGCACCTCATGTCCCAATTTCTGCAATTCCTACTAAAATCCATTTCATCTCACTATCTGAATGATCCTGACTTGTGGTTTTTTGTAACATAGAGTTATTTTCTCAATTGATGATTTTAACATGTATGTTTTCTTTCATAGGTATGCATTGCATTCAACCCCTTTAATGCCTACAAACATTTTTAGGTGTGTTTATACAAGGACATTAAAGGCTGAAGCCTACTTTTGGGAGGATCCACTTGTATAACTATTGATGAGTGATGAGGTATCCCTATGCCCAACCATACAAATCACAAGCGTTCATGCATGATCTGGTCAAATTCCATGGATGGGACTAGTTGTGGTATCTAGATTGTTATACTCTAATGACAATTTGTTGTCTTCCACTTGGACTAGTGGTAGCTTTGTCACGTATGGTTTAGTCCAAAGTGAAGCATATGATGTTATCTAATTCTACCTTGCTCCTAATGATGATAAAGAGGTAAATTAATTAAGCTAATGAAAAATGGAAAATAAGATCTAAACTAGCCCACGTGCAATGAGTATCTGCTCTTAATCATCTATATATGTCTTGAACTTCGTGTACCTACCTCTGGGATTGCCAAGTGTATGTCACTAGGTGTGCCACATAATACACTGCTGGATTACCAAGTACTTACACTTAAACACTCATGATTAAGGTGTACATGTTGCGCTTAATGACAAGAATAGTAAATAGCAATAAATGGAAATGTTAACTAAAGAAAATAGTAAATAATTAACAAGTAAAAGAAATAATAATCTAAGTGGATGATGCAATGATGAAAGTAATCTCAATCTTTATTTCCAATTGTGGAACATGTCCAGGTACATCACACTTGAGCAAAGTTGTTGTACAATTACAAACATTACACTATGGGCATGCACTAGGAATAACAGGACTCTAAGAAAGACTAACTACAACTCACTAAAACTAAAACTCTATTGCCATATTCTCCATGCACCCAAGTGCTTTATTTATAGGCATGCATAGAGGAGACGACATTAGATATCTGACATGGCTTCCTGGCTTTAACATCAAGTATTCAATATTGGAGCTCTGACATCAGGTATCTGATATTGGTGCCTGACAAATGATGACTCATCATACCCCCACAGCTAAATGAAAACTCATCCTCAACTCAGACAAAATGAGGAACAAGTTCTTTACAAAGTATTGGGAAGGTATGGGATTATTGACTAACTTAAACAACAAATAAAACAATTGACTCTTACATGTCGTAGTGGTATAGTACAAAAATGGAACATAATATTACAAGATAAAATTGGAAAGCTCATGTAGTTCCCAAAGGCAATGGCTCCTCCATTGGTTGCTTCCCTTTGTCACTAGGCTTGGAAAATTTGTACCAATTAAGTAATTTCTATAACTTTTCCTCTTTTATTCTTGGATCGTGTGCCATCTAGGCTACTGAACTGATGTGTGTTGGCATTGGTACGTCCCAAGGACATGGCAACTATGGAAAAATTTGATCGGCCTTTACGTATCAAGCTAAGAACTACCATCATTTCTCCTCAAAGGCCCTAGCTTTTCTTTGAGTTCTTGATAATCTATTAATCTTCTAGCTAGGTTTGAGGTAACATCTTTCTATCCCTAGTAGCTGGCTTTAACCACCTTCAATTCTGTGTTTACTATATGAAGCTTTTGTAAAGCATATTTTCTATCCACAAACTATTTTTCATATAATGCATAAATAGTTCCTACCTACTTCTCTAACTCACTATGAGGCCAACATGCTATTAACATGGAAAGGTTGGCACATTTGAGCTTAGCTAACACCATGTATTCCTTCAAATCTTTGATATGCAAGTCTTTATTCTTTACTTCCACCTAGTGGACCAAATCATAGCTATCCAGAATCAGTCGCCACTCAAGATTTTGCACTAACAAGGACCCAATTCAAGCTTTAGCCATCTATATTTCCTTTTTGTTTATTTATTTATACATGCCTACCTAGTCACGGAAGTGTTACTTCAACTTTTTTTGCTTCTTGGCCTCATTCTGCCATGCGTTGATTTCTATTGCTAATTTTTGTCGAGTCATGCAAACCTCCTTCATGGAGAGGGTTCTATTTTCTCTAGTCAATCTATTAATATCCTAGTTGACCCTCACCAGTTATTCTCTTAACTGGTGGATGCTCTCCTCAAAGTTGTTCTTTTGTTTTTTGACTATGGTCAACCTTGAATTCTCAACACTAAGCTACTTATTTTCTTCTTGTGTAGTAGTCAATGCATTTTTGTAAGCATGGGACTATGCATCAGTAACAAAGGAATTCTAGATCACTTTCTCTTTTTCTTGTGTTGCAACTACACTCTCCTCAATCAGCTTGCCCAGCAAGTCTATCCTAAATTGCTCTAGTTAGTCAAGAGTACCAAATTAAGTAGAATCCCATCATTCAGCTCTCAAGGTAGCTAGCTCTTATTGTAGCCTTTGTACTTCTACTTCTGCATGCTCTACCCTAACTTCAGCCATGACCAACTTTTCCTTAGTGGTGATGAGGTATGACTATGCTACAATGACATCACTTGAGGTGTTAAATAAAGTAGTCATCCCTTACCCTATCTACAGCAGTTGATCCAAAACATCCTCATGCACCACAAGAGTCATTAAAGTCCTAACCACCATCTATGTATCTTTGGTCCTATTAAGATCTATTAGGGGCACAGCAAGCACATTGAATGATTTTTTAATATGATCCGTAACACTTCTATTGCACCTACTGCATCCTCATGTTGCATTACCACAACTATGGTACCTTCTCTAGTTTCAAGCATCACCTGGAAGGATGTGGCATTTCCAAAGATTTTTCTCGAACACTAGGATCCTTTCCCTAACTGTAATGAGATCTCCCCCCTTGTTGGATCAACTGAAATAGTGAGCTATATGGCATCATCAATTACTCTAAAGAGATTAGAGTCATCTCAACTTTCCCAACTGATAGCTTCAACAATTTTCTGGAGATGGCTCATTATAGGCTTGTAATCTTGCAACAGCGATGGTGGAGCTTGTGTTTTTGGGCACTATTTAGGCTCACATCATATTTCTATTTCTGGCTCTACTTCCTTTTCCAATTCTTACTCTTCACCAAGATCTTTTTTTGGTGTTGTAGGTTTGAGAAGTTTAGAAAAGGAGGCATTCTCAGCCTTCCTAGGGATATCATTCATATATCCCAGGATTCTAACGTGTTTGCATAACCTTCTAATTAGGCAAGGAAATGGAAGTATTGGTTTCCCTGCATTTTTCTCTTCAAAACACCATTGAATTTTAGTGAAGTAGAATTGGAAAAGATTGATTGTATATTTACCCATTATTATAGCACTTCCCCTGGCTGCATATGTTGAAATCCAGTTGAGCCCTTTGGTGGGAAACAAGTGGTATGTACTGATCTTGAAGTATGTCTTCTCTTTTAGAGTCAGTTCATTATATGCTTTATCTTCTTTGCTATATGTCTATTTCAACCATAGTTTTTTGGAATCAAGGTTAAATCTAATGGACAGATGGGCTTCCTTAACCCCTTCATTTGACAAATTCAAAGCTACTACAATTGCCTTGACTGAGAAAGAGACATTAACTCCACAAATGTTGATAGTGGTGCCCTCATCTTTGTTGTGCCAAAATTGATAAGTTTTGCCAAGGTACCACTTGCTATTTTCTAAAAGAATGGGCAATAGAGGTGATGCCTTAAGTTACATTTGAACTACTTCTGGGGAAAATTTCATAAATGGTCTAAAGTTCATCTCCATAATGACCATGGTCAATGTTGACCCTGCTTCAATGGCTGTAAGGCAATCAGGGGGCAATGTGAGATGTTGTCACTACATAGGAGCTGGTGGTTCTGCAACCTCTCCTTGGACTGACTATCTAGTAGCAGGAGCCTCTTAATGAATGTTGAAATATTAGGCTTCCTACTCTAAATGTTTTTCTAGCTCACCTTGCTATCCCATACCACCTTGTGGGTGTTTGGGTGCCCTCTATGAAGGTTCTCCTTGTGCTCCTCTTTGTGGGTCCATCTACAATCAAGCAAAGATCAAGTGTTACTAAGGTTGTATTCTTTATCATCAATCCATTTATACCTTACTCATTACCTTAGTTCATTACTTCTTAGTTCATATGACTGCAAAGTTAGAAAAATTTTCAAAAAAAATGCCCAAAAATGTCTATCTCCTCATATGACCTTACACAGTTGATTTGTTTTTCCTTAGGTGTGGCTTATTATGATGGTTGTGGTCCCTTGGGTGGAAAAGTTAGGGTTTTTGGCATTAATGCAATCATTTATTTATTTTAACACTTATGATTTTTAACCCTCTTATCCTTATAATAGCTTCTAGGTGATAGCAAATTTTTGTCAATTGGAACAAGTTTTCCATGCAAGCACCCCCCACACTGCTTCCAAGGACTAACTTGAACACTCTAGGTTTAGATAGGTTTAAATGGCATGGAAATGGAAGTAGTAGGGAGCTAAATATCACACGTGGAAAGTGTGTGTGCAAAGCTCTAAGTTGTGAGAGAAATTTTGAATAACTCCCTTAGCAACAAATGATGAAAATGATGTTTGGGCACTGCAAGGGTCATATATATATTGGTTTTCGTGACTCGATGTTGGGGTCCAACAATAAGAATCAAATGGGATAGTTGAGCATGGAAATTGAAGCTTTGTGAGTGGTTGGAATGTTTGAGGTTAGGTTCATAGTTCTAGGTAAGTGGAAAATCAGTTTCAGGCACCAGAAGTGGGATAAGGTGGAGCCATCAATGTGAAAAGCACTAGAATGAGCAAGAAAAAGAGCATTGAAGTTGAGGTTGTGGATAGATCAAGTTATATGAGAAGGGAAACAACAAAATATAACAATTGAGTGCTTGAAAGATGAAGAATGATGTGGTTGTGTCAAACAAGTAGAATTCACAAAAGTTACACAAGTGGATCCCCCCTCCCCCACAGGCTCTAACCTATGTTTCCCTTGTGTAACCACACCTAAAAATGTCCATAGGCACTAAAGGGGTTGAATGCAATGCATATCTAGGAGACAAAACACACATGTTAAAACCACCAATTTGATATAATAACTCTATGTTACACAAAACCACAAGTTATGATCACCCTGATAATGAGATGAGATGGACTGTAGAAAGGATTGCAAAAATTGGGACATGAGGTGTTTTATCATGGACACAATGAAACCTTGTGTGTTATTAATGGTTAAATAATCATGAGTCCTTCTTTCCAAGATTCGAACCAAGTCCACACCACATTGTAGTGACATCGTATCATTTCATCATATCGGCAAACAACCATAAGACTATCATAGTTGCAAGGAGTAACATCACTTGGTGTTTTGTCCAAGGAAGGAGCTAATTTATGGCACACATGTTTTTTTTTCAATTATGAGAAGCCACCAACCTTTAGGCATGAGTACATGTATTTCTAGTGGGACCCACAAAAATTTATTTAGTGTCATTTTAGGGTACTCTTACTCCATTTTTTTGTTAGATCTACAAGGATGTGATTACAACCTTAGCAACATGATAGAACATATAGCAGTGGCCAAAGAGAAACCACAAATTCCCTTGATGTCACGCCCTTCACATTCCACCTTGATTCTACACTCTTCTACCTAGAGATAATGATTATAGATTTATTATTAGGTTGGATGATGGAAAAGATTATCATTATGACCAAGGTAAGAACCTCTTATTAATGGAATGGGTGGATGGATGTTGTGGTCTCAATGTCTGAATAATTAATCCCTTATGACTTGACAACATGGAGAAAACCTCACCTCAATGGACAACATGATCATTTTATTCATAAGAGAGATTACACAACAAAGAAAATGAAAACAACAACTAAAAAATTGGAAGAAACAGGAAAAATTGGATTAAGAAATAAGAAAATGATAAAAAATTGTACAATAAAAAGATGGAAAAAACTTATGAATCTTCAAGATTAGAATGGGGGATGACTCCCATGACTAAACCTTTGGTTGTGACAAGGATTAATAAGTGGGTAGATAGGATCCATGCATGTATGAAACATTGGTAACCATTCATGTCCTAGCCACTGGGTGTCTGTTGATGGTCTGATGGCTATTTAGAAAAATTGTTGGTCATACACTTGATTGTTAAATGTTTGGTAGGTCAGGATATGAGGTCTATGATCATGATGGATGTCTAGCCCATGAGTGCACCCTTGATCATGATATGCTATGCATGGATTTTTTTTGTCTTTTCACACTGTTAGACTCATTTTTTGGATCTAGGATTGGAGTAATGATGCATGGTGGCCCTTGTGTATGATCAAAGGATGTTGGTTGTGATAAGGAAGGTGGTGCACTGGATTGGCATTATGTTGGCTTGGATGATGTGGTGGATCCATGCATGGTTTACTTTAGTTTACGACCTTTTCTCCAAAAGGAACATTTTCTATGTTACAATTGAGAGCCACTAGTATCAACATGTCTCTGCACATTTGTAGCACAAGTGGCATTCATTTTTTGGTATTGTGGTGCTAAACCTTCTTGTTCATTGGTGATGGCATATAATAAGGTGGAGTATGAGAATATCAAGGGTAGGATGGATGGTAAGAGACATGAGGTGGTGATCCTTCAAGGAATGTTAAGGGTTGATGGTACTTGGGAGAGTGATAGTGGCAATTTGAAGTAGAGGATGTAAAACTAGTTGGAGAAACAGGGTGTTGACCATAATATATATGCAATTTCAATGGATAAGATAGATTTGGTGGTGGCCTCTCCCATGATTTTGGTTGTTGCCACTACAGTTGATGACTATGTTGAGGCTAGTGATAAGTCCCCCTAGGATGGTACGATCAGTTGTGGGACTATCTATAATTACCTTATGGAAGAGGAAATCTCAGGGGCATGTGCTTTTGCACAAACCTCAAATTTAAGGCACCTTCCAAATACTCCTATAGATGCAACAAGACTAGGCAATGACCCTTCAAATGATCATATATGAAAATGTCGCATCCATTATCTTCATCTATGGTGGACTCTATAGCCTCACTTTCTTTAACCATTTCTCCCATTTGCCAAAAAGTGTTTCTAACTATTTCTTGGTTTTGTATTCTTTGTTTGTTGTGATCACTTGGTTTTTTTTACATGATCCTCTCCTTGACCATCTCAAAGAGAGTTGTAACATTTCCATCTATCCATTTGGACATCCTATTAAACTTTGCTTCAAGTTCATCAATAGACTTCTGTATTGGCAAGGTTTGTTGTGGAATCACCTTATCAAGAGTAGTTTCTTTCTTCTTACCATAGATCTGGACCTCCTTCTATTGAAGAGTTGGGTCCCATTGATATTTCTTGACATTCTCCCATTTTCATATCTCTCCTTTTTCTTTTGCCACACACTTGATTAGCTCTCAAATCTAATGGACTTGAAGCTTGTATAATTGCCCTAGGGCATACATCCCAAGAGTCTCCCTTATTTCATTACAAAGCCCATCTATGATGTGAAAAGTTACCTTTCCTCGAAGAAACCATGGCCTAGGCATCTATTCAATAGGAAATAATATCTATCTAAGGCCATTTCCAAGGATTCATGTTGTTCTTGCTTTCATTCTTGGATTTGTCTCCTTAGGTTGGACACTCTCACATAGGTTTCGTATTTCTCATTGAAAAGTTCCAACATTGTTAACCACTGTTGAATTAAACTTGGTCTCAATGATCTATACCACACTTTGGCTCTATTGATTAGTGTCCTAGGAAAGAGTTTAAGCTTTTGCCATCCATTTTCCATGTTGTAATACATACAAGCATCCTAGAAGGATTGTAAATGATGTTATGGATCTGAATCATAGCCTCTTGCAAATTTAGGAATATTATTCATATCAAGCCTAGGTAGGAAACTCTCTTTGTGATGCTTGCAAAATATCTTAACAACCTCTATTATCTTCATCATGCTCTTCGTGGCCAAGAAGGATTCATCATCATCAAACAAGTTGTGATGAAAATTTCTATTTGGTTAATGATGATTATTGGACTTGTGTTCATGTTGATGACCTTGAGTATGTCTATGGGTTTCATTTTTACTTTTATTCTAACCTTTTAGTGGAACTTTATCTCTATACCTACGTTCATCTTCATTAGAACTAGACGTTGAAGGGGGAGAGGAAGATGAGGATCTAGAAGAATTGCTATGGCTTCTATGATGTTCCTCAAGGTCCCTTGATCTATCTTTTCTAGATTTCTGGAAGGTCTTAAGCCTAGAGGCCTTCCCTGGTCCAGGACATACTTCATCTCCTTCAAGGTTGTCTACCTTAGGTGAATGTAGTCTTTGAGTGTCATTAGGGTGATCATGAACATAAGAAATCCTACATAAGGTTGGTCACTCCAATTTTCTTCATCATAGATCTTGTTATTTCTCTAATGAATGCTTTTGCTATATAGTGTGTTATCACTTCCATGAGAGAGAGATATTATTGTTGGTTTATGGTGTGTGTGAGCTAATATTTTTAGAAAGATATATCGTTAATACCTTTGCAATGATCATGTATAATATAACTAATCTAGATAACTAGCACCATCCTTAGCAACGGTGCTAGTGATGAGCAGCGAGGTACCCCTACACCTAACCATACGAATCACAAGCATTCATGCACAATCCAGTCAAATTCCATGGATGGGACTAGTTGTAAGATCTAGATCATTATGCGCTAATCATAGTTCACTGTCTTCCCACTTGGACTAGTGGTAGCTTTGTCACGTATTGTTTAGTCTAAAGTGAGGCATGTTATGTTTCCTAATTCTACCTTACTCCTAATGATGATAAATAGGTAAATTAATTATGCTAATGAACAATGGAAAATTAGATCTAAACTAGCCTATGTGTGATGAGTATCTGCTCTTAATTATCCATATACATCTTGGACTTCCTACGAGTACTTCTGGGATCGCCAAGTATATGTCATTGGGTGTGCCACATAATACACTACTAGATTACCAAGTACTTAGACTTAAATGCTCATGATTAAGGTGTACACATTTTGCTTAATGATAGGAGTAATAAATAGCAATAAATGGAAATGTTAACTAAATAAAATAGTAAATAACTAATAATTAAAAGAAACAATAATCTAAGTGGATGTTGCAATGATGGAAGTAATCTCAATCTTTATTTCCAGTCATGTAACGTGTCCAAGTATATCACACTCAAACAAAGGTGTCATACAATTACAAACATCACACTGTGGGCATGCACTAGGAATAACAAGACTCTAAGAAAGACTAACAAAAACTAAGAACTAAAACTAAAACTCTATTGCTATATACTCCGTGCACCCAAGTGTTGTATTTATAGGCATGCATAGAGGAGATGGCATCGGATATCCAACATTGCTTCCTAGCTCCAACATTGGGTATCTGATATTAGGGCTTCAACATTAGGTATCCAATATCGAGACCTAATAAATGATGACTCATCAACTATTCTAACTTGTACTTTTTTGACACAACTGCATCATCTTAAACATTCCAACTACATAAATGATAAATTCGATACTTTCCCTTACCATATAATCAATCTGTTCTATACCATGGATCTAATACCCCTTTTCTTACATCTTCCAAAGCTTTTAATGCTAATGATTCTGTCTTCTAACACTTCTAGTACCTCAATATGAATTTTCACTTACCCTAGAACTATGGACTATACATGAAACCTTCCAACCAATCATAAAGCTTCATTTTCCATGCTAAATATCCTTATTAAATGCCTTTTCGAGCATCCCAATATCAACTACCTGATATCGAGTCCATAAAAAGCTATAAATAGGCCCCTTACGGTGTTCAAAAACTTCATTATCATCACTTAAAGTTAAGGGAGCTTTTGCATTTTTCTCTCTCAACTTTAAGCTTTGTGCAACCAACTTCCACACATGATATCTTGCTCCACACCACTCTAATTTTCATAGTTTTTAAACCTAGTTGAACTTGGAGTGTTCAATTTAGTTGGGGAAGGGGGCTTGCATGGAAAACTTTCATCAATTTTTAAAAATTTGCTCTCGTCCAGAAGGTATTATAGAAGTAAGGATGTTTAAAACCTTTAGTATTTTAATGATCAATCATATGAATGCTAGACCATTTAATTTTCTTACCCAAGGCACCATAACCATCATTATAATCCATACATAAGGAAAAAAAAGAAGGCCAATAGTGAAGGATCATAAAAGCAGTTAACACTTTTTGGAAATATTTCTAGAAATTTCTCTAACTCTACAATAATATGAGCTAAAGAACTTAATAGAACTAATGTCATGAGTGAGGTATAAACTTATTAATGATAAATGACAACACCTTAGTAACAACAAACCCTTAATTGATTGTAGATGGCCCCAAAAAGAGGAGGAAAAGAAGGACCTTCGCAAGGTGTAAGCAAATGCCCAAGAGGTGGCAAAGGCCAACTAGAAGAATAAGGCCCACTAGTCAAGCATGAAGAACAGGAGGCCTAGTCATTTAGCATTCATCAAGAGGCTCCAACTACAGGGTAGTCAATCCAAGGGGAGGTTGCAGAACTATAGGCTCTAGTGCAAGGACAATGTTTCACGTTGTCCCAAAAATGCCTCGAAGCCATCTAGGAGAAATCCATGTTGACCACAATCATCACGGAAATGAACTTCAGGCCATTCATTACATTTTCCCCTAAGGCATTTAGAACTCAACTTCAGGCATTACCTCTATGGCACATTCTCTTTGACAGTGGGGAATGGTACCTCAATGAGACATACCAATTCTAGCGTAATAAGGAAGAGGGAATCATAGTTAACATTAGTGGAGTCACTGTCTCTTTTTTAGTCAAGGAAATCGTAGAGGCTCTAAACCTACTAAATATGGGGGCCAAAGTAGCACATCTATCCACAAGCTTTGATGCAAAAACTAGAAAGTTGTGGCTGAAATGAGTGTATACCAAAGATAATAAAACATACAATGAGTTGACTCTAGAAAAGAGGACTTACTTTAGGATCAACACCTACCATCTCTTCCCAACTAAAGGGCTCAATAGAATATCAACTTTTGTGGCTAGATTAAGTGCAATCTTGATGGGAAAATACAATTTCAATCTTGCCCAGTTGTACTTCATGGAAATCCAAAGGTGGTTTGAGGAAAGAAAGGTAGGGATGCCAATACTCCCATTTCCTTACCTAATTAGAAAGCTCTACAAGCATGTTGGAATCATGATGTACACCAATGACATCCCCAAGAGGGCTCAAAATGCTTCTTTTGCTGAATTGCTCAAACTAGCAACACCAAGGAAGGACCTTAGTGAGGAGCCAAAACAAGAACCTGAAAGGGAGCTCAAACAAGAATGAGTGCAACAATGCAAGATTAGAGGCCTATAATGAGCCATCTATAGAAAATAGCTGAAACTCTTAATTAGGGAAGTAGGGTTGAATCAAACCTCTTTTGAGTCATCAATGATGTTGTACAATCCATAGTTTCTATTGATCCATGAAGGTAGTAGATTTCTTTATAATCAAGAGGAGAAGCCCAATGGTCATAGTAAATCTCTGGAAATGTTGCATCCTTTCAAGTAATGCTTAAAATAGGATAAGGTGCTACTGTCATGGTCATGTAGCACCAAGCTATGGTAGGCATAATAGAGATTATCATAAACCATATTAAAGAATCTTTTAATGTGCCTGTTGTGCCCCCAATAGACTTGACTAGAACCAAAGATGCACAAATGCTAGTTGGGACTTTGATGACTCTTACAGCCCATGAGGATGTACTTAACAAATTTCTATAGACTAGACAAGTGATGACAACTCTTTCTGACATCCCCAGTGATGTCACTACAATATAGTGAAACCTCATTACCATAAAAGAAAAACTAGTCATGGCAGAGACCAGGGCAAAGCATGTAGAAGCAGAAGTGCACATACTACAACAAGAGCTTGTTGCCCTAAGAGCTAAAAGATGAAACCCTTTCCAATTCATTGTGTCTGACTAGTTAGAACAATTTTGAATAGAGTAACTGGACCATTTGATTGAATAAAATAAACTTGCTAAACAAGAAAAGGAGAAAGTAGTCTAGAGTGCCTCAGTTGTCGAAGCTCAAGCATATGCCCATAAGAAGATATTGACCACTGCACAAGAGGAGAATAAATATCTTGTTACTAATAATGCAAGGTTGACCACTATAGAGAAATAGAAAAATATCTTACAAGAAAGTGTCCACTAGTCAAGAGAACAATTAGTGAGGATCAACCAAGACATAAATAGATTGGCCACAGAAAATTGAACCCACTCAATGGAGGTTGTCTACGCAATATGTCAAAAATCTACAATTGAGATAAGCATGTGGCAAAACAAGGCTAAGAAACATGAAAAGCTGAAGATCACTTCTGAGACCAAATTGGCATATACAAACAGATTAATGAAAAAGAAATCCATATGGCAAAGGCCTTCATCAATTCATGTCATGCAAAATCCTAACTGGTAGCCAATCTTAGATAGCTATGCCTTGGTCCACTAAGCAAAAGTAAAGAATAAGGACCTATAGATTAAAGACTTCAACGAATACATGACGTTAGCTAACCTCCACTATGCTAACCTTGCCATGTTAAAAGCAAGTAAACCCAAAAACAAGCTAGAACAACAAGTAATGGCCACCTATGTACTACATGAAAAAGAGTTTGCAAAAAGAAAAATTTCTTTTCAAAAACTCCACATGGCAAACTCAAAATTGGAAGAAATCAAGGCTTGCTACCATGGGCAAAGAGATGTAGCCTCAAACTTGGCCAAGAGATTGACAGATTATTATGAATTAAAAGAAAAGGCCAAAGCCTTCAAGGAGGAATGATGGTAGTTTGCAGCTTGGTACATGAAAGAAAATAAGATGTTCCCATAGCTATCGCATCCATGAGATGTACTAGTTCCAACACACATCAGCTCATCAACCTAGATAGTACATGATCCAAGAATGAAGAAGGAGAAGTTGTAAGTAGTCCTAAATCACTACAAATTCTAGAAGCCTAACAATAAGGGCAAGGAGCACATGGAAGAGCCACCACCTCTAGGAACTACATGAGTTTCCTCCAATTTTGTTTTTTTTTTTTGTCATGTTGTGTCCATCTATGTAAGACACCATTGTATCATGAAAAATTCAATTTGTTTGTCTATTTAAGAACTTGTTTCTCATTTTTCTTAACTTGAGGAAAATTTTTTATTCAATTGTGGGAGCATGATGATTCATGTTTTGCAAGGCTCCAATAGCAAATATCTAATATCAAAGTTGTGAGGTTGAGTATCCAATATTGGGACACAACCTCTAATGCCAAGGATTCGATATCACCTCTTCTATGCATACCTATAAATACCACACTTGGGTGCATGGTTGGGACATAGAAAATAGAGATGGATTCATATATTTTTTTATTTCAAGTTATGTTAGTTTCTAGTGCATGTGATGTTAAGTGAGTGTACAGCATCCTTATTCAAGTGTGACATACTTGGACATGTTACATGTTCTGCAATAAAGATCAATATTACTTCCATCATTGCAGCATCCACTTAGCATTATTATTGCTTTTCATTACCTTTAATTGCTTAAATGCTTACTATTTTCTTTAGTTAATGTTATCATTCATTATTCTTTATTATTTTTGTCATTAAGCAGAATAAGTACGACTAATCATGAGTGCTTAAGTGTAACTACTTGGTAACCCAATAGTGTTA
Organism: Gnetum montanum; assembly: GCA_015680685.1. Lineage (NCBI taxonomy): Eukaryota > Viridiplantae > Streptophyta > Gnetopsida > Gnetales > Gnetaceae > Gnetum > Gnetum montanum. The sequence goes on along the minus strand of MNCI01009017.1, from coordinate 275,616 downwards.
TCGTTTAGTACGCCCAATAATAATACACTTGGTGATCCCAGCAGTAGTTACGTGAAGTCCAAGGTGTGTATGAAGGGTTAGGAATAGATACTCATCGCACATAGGCTATTTAGATTTTACTTTCCATTGTTAATTAGATTAAAAAGTTTAATTTCTTTATTGTTACTAGGAGTAGCTTAGGGCCAAACAACATCAAGAATCATATGCCTCACTCTAGAATAAACCATACATGACAAATCTACCACTAGTACAAGTGGGAAGATAGTGAACTACAATCAAGGCATAGCAATGTAGATGCACACCTAGTCCCATCCATGGAATTCGACCAGATCATGCATGCATGCTTATGATTTGTATGGTTGGATGTAGGGGTGCCTTGTTGATCATCACTAATCAAACAAGTCATTAATACATGAAAGAGGATACCTATTCTTTACCATCACCTAATTCAATTTTCTATAATTAATACATAGCCATAGACTCCCATCCTTCTATTTAACAAATCACACTAGAACATCCTAAGGAGAAATATTGGGATGAATTTGTCAACTTTTGGCTCAATGCCTAATTTTTTTATTGTTTTCTTTCTCATTTTTCATGTCTAAAAGATTATAAGTCATAGTTGTTTAGAATTTTGTGATTAAAATTTTAGAAGACTTAACTAGAAAAAGAACTAATTTGTTTAAAGAAAGTTCAAAAAAATTATAAGAATTCATTTGGAATGCATGATCAAAAGATATAAGACATATTTATTTTAAAGTTATGATGAAGAATGAAGCATTTTTTAAAGATATTTGAAGAAATAAGAAATTTGATTCGTAGATGAGTCATTTCTTTTATAAATAAAGCATTTCCTTTAAATTTCTTACTTAAAGATTCAAAGATTAAAATAATGCATCATGTCCTCTCAAATATTAGAAGAAGGAAAAAAGTTCCTCTCAAGGACAAGAAGAAGGAAAAGAGATCATTTTGTACAATTTCTTAAATTTTATTCTTTTTGATACAGATGTCATAGACATTTGTCTTTCAAAATTATTATAAGTCACACCTCAAAGATGAAAAAGAATGACTTTCCTAAATGCTTGTATGTCTAGTCCTTCATAGTGTTGTGATAATTGCCATAATTAATTTCACAATAACCTTGCATGAAATAACTCAAGCATTCCATGACTATAAAATGATTTGAAGATATTTCTTTAAATTCAAATGGTACTTGTAGATCATGAGGAAAAACTAACAACCTAAGCTATGCTTTTGCCAAACATAAGTTAAATCTAAGTAATGAGAATATATGGAATAACAATTAGAGCAAAATGATATGTTGCAAAGAAATGATATATGTTAGCGTCATGTTTCTATCATTACACAGTGCAAAACTTTAGAAAAAGAGAATGAATCATGCAAATCAAGACAAAGAGAAAAGTACTTGATAGCATGAAACCAAAAATGGGAAATAAAAGATGAGCTTCACTCCTAGATTCCCCAAAACAAAGATAAGGAAATATCCTTATAGCACTAAATAATTGCAAAAGTTAAAGAGTTAACAAAAACAACTAGAAAAAGAACCTAAAAGAAGGTAATGATAATCTTGGAGATAAAATCAAAGAATTAGATGCAGCTAACAAGAAGCTATATTAGCACAATTACTCTCTAGTGATGTGCCTAAGGATGACCTCAACCAGAAAACTAAAGTTGCTATAGATGAAAAACTAGCAAACTAGGGAAAAGTATCAATCCATGAATCCTAATTCAATTAAAATCATCATATGTTAGGAGGACATTGTAATGAGAATACCATATGCCGATAGGAAAAAGTGAAAGGGGATTAAAAAGTTTAATGTAGCTAAAAGTACTTAGAGATCCTAATGCTTCTAGAGATAATTATTAGAAGTTATTCTTTGGAAAAAGAATCTTTCTTTTTCACTCAAGAGTTCTAGTTGATGTTTAATCTTTTTTTATTAGGGGTATATTCCTATTTAGAGGCTAGAAATGCCTCATAGACCATAAAGAAACAATGTATTAGGATCCATAGGAACTTCTAAAAGCTTATGGATAGGAAAAATAACATACTTAACTATAAAATACATTGACGATGTAGCTAACACAAAAGAATGATGTTGAACATCAAAAGATAGAATTGACATTGGACTCTAAGAACATCAAAGCTGATGTCAAAACTGCTAAGTTAGGATCGACATGGAAGATAATGCTAAATGTTAAAACTAAAGTCTAGAATACAAGCAACCAAAAATGACATCATGCGTGAGGTGGGACATCAAATTTAAGAAATCTTGGAAATGATGACTAGAAATAACATTTAGAATAATGCAAAAATAAAAACCTAAACCTTTGGAGATGACTTGAGCTATTTGAAGCTATGAAATATACCTAAAACTTTGACTTATGTAGAAAAAGCCAAAGTGGATATAAAATTACCTCCTTTTGATGGATACTAATGAAAAGCTAAAGGACAATCCATCAGGAAAAGATAAAAGCTATTATTACTACTAAGGTGTTGTAGATGTGATGAACTAGATACCTACAAGAGGGTTTAAATGAAGTGAGATAATATGAGAGAGGATTTGGAATATCGCTAATATACCTACAATGGAGTGTTACACCATAGATGTAAGATGTCACTAAATCCTAGAAAGTAACAAAAAATATAAATAAAGAAATTCCTACCCACTTAACTCTCTCAATTAAACCCTCACTAGAATAAAGTAGAGACACTCATTTGGCCTCACCAATGTAGAGCATGCAAGAATAAAGGGATAGAAAAAGATAGAAAGATAAATGGAAGTGAAAATAGAAAGCAATAAAAATAGAGAAAATCATGTTAGGAACATCACCAATACACTAATGATGGGGTGATAAGTCATAGAAGTATGACATGACTACATTCCTTAACCTGACCTTCTCCTTACCACTCCTTACATCATTCTACACGTAATGCTCCCTCATTGCATTGGGTAGATACACTCATTTGGCCTTAATAATATTGAATATAAAGAGGAATGAGAATAGATGAGAAGAAGGGATAAGAGGAAGAAAAGAAAAATATAGTATAAAAGAGTAGAAATTGGAGTATGCAAAAATGAAAAGTCAAAAAAGAAAGGGAAGAAAATAGAATGTCACTCATACATTTGTCATGAAGATAGTGTTATGTCATAGAAGTAGGGCATGACTAAATCCTACACATTATATGGCCAAAAAGGATGTCATACATATAGTATCAAAATAGTAACACCTTATTGAGCATTGTTGAACTTAGGAGGGGATGAATAAGTTTTCAAAACAAAAATTAACAGCCATAGATAAACCACACTTAATTTTAACATGATTTTCCGAATTGGGTAGTCCACACTTGAAACCTAAATCACTTGCACACCTCTAGATTTTGTTTCTCTGAAATGTGGTTTGAAGGGTGATGAACCACAATATCGGGACTACGATATCGCATCTGCAATATCAGGTCCACAATATCAAAGTCTACCAAGCAATATCGAACATCCGATGTTGGAGCTTGTCTTGTCACCTATAAATAAAAGGCGAGTGCACTTGGTTTGGCAATAGGTTAATTTAGTCTCTTAGTTCCTTACCCAAACTCTTGCACTTTTCCCTTCTTAGAGTTAAATTATTTTTGAGTTCCCATAGTAGGAGTCATAAAGTGAATGAATCTTTATTCGAGCATTATGTACCTGAGCACACCTTGTGGCCAAGAATAAAGACGAACTTTGTGATAACCCTTGCAATAATCAGAATAGATTATCTCTTACCCTTCATGTTATTTACAGTTATTTAATGCTTTCTATAATTAATTAACGTTTTCTCTCTCACCCTGTTAATTCTCCCAAGTAAGCACACTCAATACGACCACTTCAAGCATGCGTGGAACACTTGGTAACCTAGTAACGATTAGCATTTGGTAATCCCAATAGTGCTACACTAGTTCAAAATGTGTATAGCAAGACAGATGTTGGTGTTAGGACTAGTTAGAGCATAGTTGATTAGTTAAATTAAATTAGTCAATTATTTCACTTCTTCCTTTTTAGCACCGGGACATAAAACATAAAAATATATAAAAATCATATACCTCAAGATTACTTAACTATACAATTGTGCTATACAAGTGAGCTTGGGAAGACAACGATTAACTAACCTATCCTTATTCTATAAAGGTGCATAAGCACTTAGTCCTTAGAATTTGATCTAATTGTGCATGGACACTTGTATTCGTATGGTTGAGCATAAGGATACCTTGCTACTCATCATTGGTGTCGTTGCCAAGGACTTTGTTGTTTGTGCGCTAATTAGAACTTAGGAATCCTTCCATCATTGGAATGAACCCTTAGGGTTGGTTATTTTAAAATTATTAGAAAAGAGAAGAGAAAAGTGTTGCACACTAAAGAATTAATCATGTTTCCTTCTTATCAGAGTGTTTCACCACCTAGGTCTAACACAACGAACAATCGAAGGCATAGTACACATGATGATCCACCAGTACCCCAACAATTTCATGTGGTATACGTTCATCCCAATGAGTATATACCAAACTTTACCATTATTCTCCACTAGGATGAACAACTGTGTTGGTGTGATTTAGAAGGTAACATAGTGTTACCTCCTGATTGTTCAGTCCCAGGCATGCTTCTTCGTGCTCTCACACGAATTGGTATGTAGCACTTACAAGCAAAGTATGTTGTGCAAGAACATGACTTGAGAGATTATTGACCCACGGAGGCACAATGTCAAAGGGACTTACAATAGGAGAAACATCATAAATCTATGAAGGGGAAGTGGTTGCTGGATGTCCCATATGTCATAGGTGAAAATGAGGATGATGAACCTACCTTAGGAGGTCTTCCACATAATGATGTTTCTCCTGTTGACTTTGGTCAAGGGGTTATGTATCAAAATCTTTACTCAACTATCCATAACTCAAATTCTAGTACCAACGAACACACAGGTCCAAGAAAGAAACACAAACACATGAAAAAGATGGACATTATTAAAGAGAAGGAAGCAAGCATCATCATAGTGATGGTCCTCCTCCCTCTTCACCTTCATCATCTCCTTCCCCCTCTCCTTCAAGATCGAAACACAGTCATAGAGGGAAAGACCTTGAGGATAATGGTAGGTGAAATAGGAATAACAGACAAAACAGTCGAGAAAGGGGATGAGGGCATTCTAGAGAAACACACCGCAAAAGGAGGAAGAATAGGGAACAACATAGGCATCATAGACATCATAGAGAATACGATCATGATGAACCCTACTCACCACCTGAAGTATGCTAGATATAACTGAGGCTATTAGAATTCCAACAAGGCACCAAAAAGATAGCAGGATCAAAAGATTGGACATGAAAAATATCCCACAATGTGAAGGGGGATACAACGCTAATCCTCAAAATCATTTGCAAGCATTTCACGATGCATGTGCCTTTCAAAACATAGAAAATGAGTGGCACAAATGCAAGTTTTTTTCATGGACACTGATCAAGGAAGCAAAAAGCTAGTACCGATCCTTAGAACCGAAGTCCATTTGCCGATGGAGTACCATGTTAGAACTATTCAATGATAAGTATCAAACGTACTCCCAAGTGTCCAACCAATGAAAGCAAATCCAAGGATGGAAACAAGGAGGACATGAACCCTTGAATGCTATGATGGACCAATATTATGCATTGTTACATCATTTCCCACACCATGGTTACTCACAAAGGGAACAACTATGTCATCTTGTAGATGGGATTAGGCACAAAACATGAAGAACCCTTGGGACTTATGCCCAAGGAAGGCTATCTAAACTTAGGGCCCATCAAGTACAAAGATTGTTGGAGCAAGTTGCTAAAGAGGAAGGTGAGTTAAGGAAAAGCGAGAATGCAGAAGAATATAATAGAGGTCCTTCCCTCTTAAAGAAGGGAGTTAGATTTTGTGAGGATGAAGAAGAGTCACCACTCGAAGATATGGTGAATAAGAAAACTTTGCCCATTCAGAAATTTGCATTAGAAGTATCGATAAAGGTAGATCAAATGTGGGACTCCCTAGATAATAAATTTCAAACCGTTCTTAAAATAGTAGAGGAGTCTAGGGAACAAAGTAGTAATTGAGAAAGGAGAAAAAAGAGAGAAGCTGAATATGCACATAACAAAGATAAGGGTAAAGTGGCCATCATTGAATAGGTTGTGGATCCGGATACAAATAATGATGGTGGATGTGAGATATGTCAATATGACCATCCTAAGGGATGTTGCCTTGTAATCTCACATGTACAATCTAGCATGTATGCACTCAACCCACAATTAAATAGAAGGCAAACACCTCGAAGGTTACCTTATCCTTAAGGTAACCCAAGGCAGTTTCACCAACCCTTGACGTATTATCCAAGTGGAACTTTACCACAACCAAATGATCAATATCAACAATGGAAACACCCATAACCATGGGGAATGCCATCGCCATGTCAACAGTACCCTTACCATTAGCCTGACCCGTATGGATACTACGTGTAGTAGTTGATCTCTCCATGTGACTCTACTAGTCACATCACTCCTCAGCCTCACTACCAAGCCCAAGAGTACTATAGAACTCCTTCTCCTAGGGGTGATGTTCCACAAACAAACTATCCTTCTCATCTGGCTACATCTCTTCCACCTTTAACCCCATTACCACCTGCTCTAGCTATGTAGGGTGAGCTCCCTGCCCAGCGAAAGCAATGTAATGCTACAAGGGCTATTAATCCTTAATCTACTATTGGTTCAGACAACCACAAAAATAAGAGACCTTTCTTTAGAACCAACAGTCCAACTACGTTCTTACAACCATAAGTGGCTAATCCTCCAAATGCCTCACCATCATTCGAATCTTTGGAACTCCCTTCAAATCAAAAATCGCATCCAACACATACGGTCATGTCGACTCATGCCATCACCAATTAGATTAAAGCTAGTCACCTTCCTAGGAAATTTTCTGATCCTAGAAGTCCTCTTATATATGTACAAATCACTAGTAATGAACCATGCAAAGCTCTTTTGGATTCAGGTTCTGGTGTCAACATAATCTCTCAAAAAATGTATAGACCCAAGAACCTACCTCCACTAAAAAAAGAGTAACATACGTTTAGAGTTGGCCAACTAGTCCATCATTGTCCCATTAGGGCTAGTAGAGGACATTGTCACCACTGTTTGTGGGTGGTTGTATCCAACCAACTTCCTAGTGATTCAAGTTAACAATAGAAAGGGGGACTTCCCAATCATAATGGAAAGAGCATGGTTAAGCATAATTGACGTGTGCCTAGGAATATGTGATCTTTCCCTAGAAATATCAAAAGAAAACATGTTTGGAAAGATCAAGAAGAAGAAAGTTCCATGCATCTCATACAATGACACAGGGTGTAATTGCATGTAGAAGTCCTAGTTTGTACAATGTTTAACATTGCCTACATGCAACCAGTGTGCACAAGTAACCAACATACAAAGATTCCTATATGTAGCAACCACAAGATAGGAAGGCACCTAGTAGCTGATAGCTAACCAAGAGAGAAATTCACCTATATGCATGGAACTGAGGGTTTGACTTGCACTTACATTGATAGCATAGATACATTAGAGCAAGTCCATCACCAACTTCCACGTCTCAACATTGAAAGTATCAACCGGGGGAAGATGGAAATCCTTGATAACTTTAAGTAAGAGCCCCTTGAGTTAAAATTTTTGTCCACCTGTATGGAGTATACATTTCTCAAAAATGGAAAATTGATAATTATTAATGCTAAGCTCGCTCCTCAACAAAAAGAGAGACTACTAGAAATGGTAAACAAATGGTCAAAATCCTTTGCTTGGTCATATCCTAAATTAATTAGAATAAACCCTAGGATATGCGAGCATAGAATTTACATTGACCCCTCCATGAAGCCTCGATGACAACTGCAGAGGCAACTGAACCCAAAGCTAAAGTAAGTGGTTAAAAAAGAAATTGAACAACTTCTAAAATTTGGGTTCATTTACCCCATTGCTAATAGTGAATGGGTTAGTCCCTTAGTCATTGTGTCCAAAAAGGGAGGTAAATGGAGGATGTGTATAGACTTTAGGTTATTGAACATGGCAACATTCAAAGACCACTTTCCATTGCCATTCGTTGACCAAGACTTACATACCATTGTAGGGCATCACTACTATAGTTTTTTGGATGGGTATAGTGGATACAACCAAATCTAAATAGCACCAAAAAACCAATCCAAGACTACATTTACAAGTTCTTAGAGGACATTTTCATACAGACAAATGTTGTTTGGCTTGTGCAATGCCCCTACAACATTTCAACATTTGGTTTTAGGTATCTTTCAACAACAAATAGGGAATGGTATAGAGGTCTTCATGGACGATTTCTCTACCTATAGAGTGGACTTTAATCAAGCATTAGATCGATTAGAGCAAGTACTAAAACAATGTGTTGAAACCAATTTAAGGCTCAACTGGCAAAAAATCCATTTAATGGTCCAAGAAGGCGTAGTATTATGGCATAAGATTTCACAAACAGGGATAGAGGTAGACCCTAAAAATATTAATGTCATCCAAGGAATCACATGTCAACCTAAAACTATAAAAGACATCCTATCATTCCTTGGACACACTAGCTATTATAGAAGATTCATTGAGAACTTTTCAAAGGTTGCAAAACCATTGGTTGAACTGACAAAAAAGGACATACCCTTTGAATGGACCAGGGAATGTGAACTAGCTTTCCAAACCTTGAAGCAGAAGCTTGTAGAAACACCTATTCTACAAGCTTCTGACTGGTCTAGACCATTTCACATAATGACTAACACATCTAACTATGTTCTAGGAGCTATACTTACATAGTTAGATGACCAAAAATGACCCTATTACATTCATTGTGCAAGTCGAAGTATTGCTAGTGCACAACTCAACTACACCACAATGACAAAGGAATTAATGGCTATGGTATTTGCACTAGATAAGTTTAGGCACTATGTATTGGGCTATAAGGTATTTGTACACATAGACTATAGTGCAATTCAATTCCTGCTGAATAAACCAACATTGAGCCCTCGCATCATATGATGGCTCGTAATCTTACAAGAGTTCGATCTTACAATGATAGATCGTAAAGGCAGTGAGAAAATTTTTGCTGATCATTTATCTTAGTTAAGATAGGTAAACAAAGAGGATGAATATTCACTTTCTAAGCACTTTCCTGATGAATTTCTCTTTGCAAGTGTAGTAAATAATCAATTAGCCATGGAGAAAAATTGGTATAATAGCATTCTTACCTATCTCCTTACACAAGAAATACCACAAGAGTTAGACTTTAAAAGAAATAATAGTTTCTACATCAAGCCAAGTATTTCATGGAAATCAACAGGCATCTTTATAAGGTATGCTCCAATGGCTTGGTTTGATGGTGTGTTCCCAATGTAGATTAATTACAAGTTCTCCAAGATGCTCATGAGGGTCCTTGTAGGGGTCATTATGTTGGGAGATGAACAACCATTAAAATCTTACTTTCAGGATATTATTGGCCTACATTATTCTGGGAAACTCATCATTTTGTCCAATCTTGTGAATGCTACCAACGTGATGGGGGAATGACTACTAAAATGGAGGATCCACAACAATGGATTCAACTTTTAGAACCCTTCGACATATGGGGAATTGATTTTATGGGGCCTATTACACCAATGTCTAATGGAAAAGCCTACATTATTTTTGTTGTTGACTATTTCACAAAGTGGGTAGAAGTAGCCACTGTTACGAATTATACATCATCTACTACTACACAATTTATTCAACAACAAATCATTAACAGGTTTGGTATGTGTTGTGCACTTATTTCTAACAATGGTACACACTTTATAGGTGTGACTTTTCAAAAGTAAATGCAATGCTTAGGAGTGGAACACAAGTTGACTACACCATATCACCCTCAAGCGAATGGTCAAGCTGAAGTCACCAATAGGGAGATTACAAAAATATTAATACAAACCATTAGCAAATATAGGTAAGACTAGAGCACCAAACTGAATGATGCTCTTTGGACATAACTCCCTATAGGCTACTCTCCCAATGAGTTAGTGTACGGTAAACTTCCAATGTTTCCTATTCAAGCTGAGCTCCGTACACTATCTACAGCATGTCATCTCAACCTTGACCTTAATGTAGCACAGAAAGAATGGTTGATGAACCTTGACTTGCTAGATGAAAATGAATTAGCCACCTTATCATCTAACAAACTAAACAAGGCCTTTAACAAACAACGTCATGACCTAAGGATTAGGAAAGTTAAATATCAACCGAAAGATAAAGTTCTCTACTGGAATCCCACACATGTACCACAACAAACTAAATTTTAAATTTTGTGGGAAGGACCTTATATTATTCATGAAAATTTTCCTTTAGGGGCCATGATGATTTACAAACCTAAGAGCCCAGATAAGAAATTGTTGGTCAACATCCAACAAACCAAACCTTTCCATGAGCCTAGAATAGCTAGCACCAATACTACCTCTATTGGTGGATAACCCTACTCATTACTTTAGATCTCCTCCTTTCAACTCAGTCGTGGGGGAGATGGTCACCAATGCTAAGCATTCTAAGCCCTTAGCTATTTTTGTATTTGTTTTACACATTTTTTTTACACATCTTTTCAATTTTACTTATTTTTCTTTTACACCATCGTTCATATTTTTACTATTTCTTTANTCAATTTTACTTATTTTTCTTTTACACCATCGTTCATATTTTTACTATTTCTTTGTTTTATTGACTTTAATTCATCATACAATAAGTGCTCATGATGGTGGATTGTACTATAATGATGTTGATTAGTAATGTTTGGTTTTTACCTTTGACTTTCAATGTTGATACTAAAATATGGTTCTTTTGATAAAATAAGCAATGAGTCCATGTCATCCATTCATCCATTCAACTCTATGGTCTCCCTTGGCTTTGGAACTATACTGTCTTTTTTTCTAAATGAACTTATTAATGAATTGATGGCTAGGTATTCTTCAAACTAAGGAAGACTCAATGGTTGAAAAGGGAGTAACTTCAAGGGGATTCGATGCATTTTTGCTAGCTATTCTCTTGGGTACTTGGATGATTTTCATGGGTTTTTCGTCATTCTGTAGTTGACCAAACATCAGGAAATCGAATGAATTAAACAAGTCTTTGTATGGTGTGGTTCTTACATTAAAAAATTGGTGAGAATTCAAAGCACACCCCTTAGACATAATAACGAAATATGGGCTACAAACACTGGTTATGGCACTAGAAAGACATGTTACCCATGCCTGAAGGTTCCCTCTAACTAAGGCCCTTTCTCACTTTCTACTTCTCTATCTTTCTCTTCTTGGAATGATGGTGACTATATGAATTCACTCTTGTTGCTTCAAGAGGATGGATTGGTTAAATGTGTTGATGCAAGGTCACTAAATGTGGTTTCTTTGAATCTAGATTTGGAATGAAATCTATTCAGTCACCGTAATCATATATACACAAGGGACTTTACACAACCTTGCTCTTGGGATTCCATTTCATTTTCACCTCTCCTTCCATATTTCTTTCCATATTCCATCTCATTGCTATTTTTATGATTAGTCTATATCTTGGTTGAGGCATTGTTCATCTTTGGTAACTTCTTTTGGGTAAGTTCTTAACCATTGTTCCATACGTCATTCCTAGAGCCTACAGACTCATTGGTTTGTAGGTCTATCAGGGCATAAAAGGCATGAGCCTACTTTGGGGAGGACCCACTGACATTCCTTTATGGTACAATTGTTAAGTTCTTTCCCTTAAACATTCTTGGCAATCAACCATTTCTCGTTTCATCCCCATCCATGACATCCATTTTATTGGCTTCACCGTTGTTATTTCTCTTATCTTTCTTGTTCCTTCAGTTTTTCCACCTTATTGATACTGGAGGTTTGCTCTTAGTAATGGGGGCCCTATCACAAAGTTTTTCATTCTATTACCTATCTCACCTATACACCTTGGGTAGTTATACCCACAACCCATCCAAGAGACTTCATATCGAGGCAAGGTATCAACTACATTCTATCTTATCTATCCTTGCTAATTCATGACTGTGTTGTGTGTGCAGATGGTGACCATACAAACAATAGACTGGGATAGGAGAGAGCACTTGGGATGGACTGAAGTGGGAGCATTTATGGAAGGAACATGCTTCATCACTTGGCTATGTATAAACAATGGAGTGCATATTTTTTACATTGGCGGCAACGCACCTCATTCTCTTTTCTCTCTCTCTTTCTCTTCAAGCTATTAAATGAGGGTCTAGATGTCATCTATGTACAATGTTCACCATAATGGTTATGAACACCAATGCTATAATATGTTTGTCAATCCATTCACTGGGCACTTTGAGTCTATCAACAATGTTGCCGTTAGTTGTCATTCAGTCAATAATCCCATACCTTCCTAATATTTTGTAAGGAACTTGAGGATGAGTTTTCATTCAGTCATGGGGGTATGATGAACTATGATATTGGGGCCATAATATTGCGTCTATGATATCAAGTCCACGATATTGATGTCTGCTAAGTGATATCGAACAGCCAATGTCGGAGCCTATCATGTCACCTATAAATAAGAGGTAGGCACACTTAGTTTGGCAATAGGTTAATTTAGTCTCTTAGTCCCTTACCCAAACTCTTGCACTTTTTCCTTCTCAAAGTTAGAATTATTTCTAAGTGCTCATAGTAGAAGTCATAAAGCAAATAGATCTTTATTCGAGCATTGTGTACTTGAGCACACCTTGTGGCCAGAAATAAAGATGAACTTTGTGATAACCCTTGCAACATTCAGAATAGATTATCTCTTACCCTTCATGTTATTTATAGTTATTTAATGCTTTTTGTAGTTAACTAATGTTTTCTCTCTCACCCTGTTAATTATCCCAAGTAAGCACACTTAGTATGACCACTTCAAGCATGCATGGAACACTTGGTAACCCAGTAACGATTAGCATTCGGCAATCCCAGTAGTGCTACAATGGTTCAATATTTGTATGGCAAGTGGGAATAGATGCTAGTGTTAGGACTAGTTAGAGTATAGTTGATTAGTTAAATTAAATTAGTTACTCAATTATTTCACTTCTCCATTTTTAGCACCAAGACATAAAAATCATATACCTCAAGTTTACTTAACCATAAAATTATGATATACAAGTGAGTTTGGGAAGACAATGATTAACTAACCCATCCTTGTTTTGTAAATGTGCATAAGCACTTAGTCCTTGGAATTTGACCGGATCATGCATGGACGCTCGTATTTGTATGGTTGAGCGTAGGGATACCTTGCCACTCATCAAAGGGCACCACACCTTGTACAAGCACTGAGCTCTACTCCAAAATGTTTTTTCATTGCAAAACCACTCAACCTCTCAAGGTCCCAACAAGCTCAACAAGTGATTTAAATGATCCCACAACCTTTAAAAATTGAGCTCCACTCTGAAGTATTTTGATGCTACCTAAACACTCAATCCTGCAGGATCTTGACAAGCTTAATCACAATGCCTTCTCCAAGAAGCACATCAATCCCAATGGGGCAACAAGAGAGAAACAAAAACACAAGGAAATAATGTAACTAACTTTACAAATCCTTGTACTTTGAGGCACAATTCATAATCAATCAAGTTAAGGATTTTACAAATGAATTGCACAAGTACAATATCCAATTATTTCTTTGATAGTGGTAGTTCATGCATAATGCTTACTTAATACCCAAGAATGTGAAGTCTTCTTATAGCCTCAAATTTTCCAAAATCATCTAGAATTCATTCAACTACTATCTAATAGCCAATGTTGACGTCTCCTTTGAGATTGGGACATCTATTGGAAAATGACTTCAATTCTAGAGAGATGTCTCTTCTAAGATGGAGATGTCTTCTCTTGACAGGAGATGTCTCTTATTTTTTGGAGATGTCTTCTTTGGATTACCTCCACTTCAGCTAAGATGTCTTCTACATCTAGGAGATGTCTTCTCTTAATAGGAGACATCTCCTATTTTTGGGAGACATCTTCTCTACATGTGCTCCACTTCAGTCAAGACGTCTTTTACTTCTTGGAGACAACTTCTTACCTTTTAAACTATGGTTCTTGAAGCTTCCCCCCAATCACTAAAGCATCTTCATCTAATTTTTAGCCTTCATGTTTAACCATGCTTGTTCATGCTCTCTTAATTCATTGTAGTCTCCTCTTTGAGATCTCTTAGTAGATCTCTCTTCAAGCCCTGTAATAACATCACATTCCACAACATTCTATGTTCTTCTTTCTTCTTAAGGTTTTGATGTACAAAAAGGCCAACACTTATATCACTCAATAATACACTCATTCACACCCTCATATGAAGTAATAAGATATTTAGTCACTTCAAATCCTTACTAGTTATGCTAGTCACATAAAATAGGATGGGATAGATAGAGTAGGGAAGAATGAAGAAAATAACTAGAGAAATAGTAGAATATGACATAGAGAGAGGGAAGTTAGTAATTTAAATAGTGCAAATAAAATAAAATTTAAAGAAAACCTATTATTCTAATGTAGAACAAAACTTTTATTAATTTTGAAATTTTACTATTCAATGTCATTCACTACACATAGTGATTGAAGTTATTGGTTACACCTTTCATTCTATCATTAACCACATTATCACATGTTTAACCTTTTAATTATTCTATGAAAATTTTATTTAATTAATACTTTATAGTTCTTAATCCACATAATTCAATATTATTCTTTTTGTCTTATTATTTGTATGATTTATTATATAACTTAGCATAGTGTTCATTTTTAAAATAGGTTGAATGTGTAAAATGTTTGCAAACAAAAATCTTTACAAGATAGTTACTAATGAATCTAAACATCATGATAGAAGTGTGTTGTATAGAAGATAAACATGCATAATTTCACAAAATAACAATCGTTATAGTATTTATCATAAATACAAATGAATAAAGACATTATCATAATCTAAGATTTTTAAATAATATCATAAACATATATTTAACTTGACCACATGAAGCAAATGTAGTTTAATACAAGTTAAGAAATATTGAATGTATTAGCAAAGACATAAGATGATCATCATATGACAAATTTGGATCATATGTAATACTACTTATAAAAAATTAGATATGTTCTCTTGCAATATTTTTCATAGCTATAATGATATTATATTTTTAATATTGTTCTCCTTATTGTTCAAGCAATTTTTTAATGATTTTCAAAATAAAGTCTTTGAATTTTTAGTAGATGTAGCTCTCAAGTAATCTTGTTTCTATTCAAACAATAAAAAGTTTTCCTATCTAAAAAATAAAATTTAGTTGATAGCTTCTACTTTTGAAAATCACACTACATATAGAAGTCACATTTCTATGATTTCCTGAAAACCAATCTCTAATGTCTATTTTGGTCTTATATATAGATTGTGTAGTTGTTTAATTTCTTGTAATGTTGTCTTCATAATTTCATGTGCTAATTTGAATAAAATGTCATTTAAATCAAGAACTACCAATCATTTTTCTTTCCTTATACTTAAGCTTGCCTTTATGCAAAATGCATTCAATTAGTAATAGGTAAAGATGACCTTAAAATTAATGAAATATCCATCTTTCTATTTACCATAGTTAATACTAACATTAAATAATAATTAAGCTTAACATATTAGCAACTTATACATTATGCCTTTTATTATACATATAAATGAAAGAAAGCATTAAAACATATAATAGTTTAAGATTTATAAAGTACATTTACTTGATATAGTCTATCCATATTTGTACATCACTAGGGATGTTCAAGATATCCCATACAATTTTTTTCTCATTGTTGGCATCTCTCTTTGTGAGAATGATAATGGATGTATTTAATTACAAAGAGCCCATAGTTGATCATGTTTTTTTGATAAGACAAACCTGTTCAAAATTTCTATATTAATACATAATTATGAAAAGAATTAGGTAATTTTCTGATTAAATATTCAACTTCAATTAATTTCAAAATGGCTCCTATATAACTAAAATAAGTTTCTTGCTTTTCCAATGGATCATAGTAGCCTATTTCTTGTTACTCTATATCAATTGTTACTAGTATCTAATGATAGTAGTCACTTCCTAATTTGATGTGATATGGAAAGTATGTAATTACATTGTTAAGTATCATTCCCCTACCTTTTGAAAAATATACCATGTAGTTCTCAAATAAAGCTCTGTTATTCATTTTAAGTTTTCTCATTCTATAATTTTGTAGCAATTAAAAAGATAATGAAAATAAGATGATCCACACACTTTATTTCTTAGTCAAACAACATACGAATAGTACTTAAAATAGTGTCTTCTAATTCAATCTTTGGCCATAAACTTGTTAAGTTCTCTTTTTTAATAACATCATCACCAACATACAAATGATCTATGTGAAATAGTTTATTTGAAATTACTTTCTTAACTATTTTGCATTAATTCTCATCAAAATCATTACACATTTCATCCACCCCTTCTATTATACTAGGATCTAATGTCCTCTCTTATTCTTTTGCAAATAGTGTAATTTCCCTTACATGAAGTTATAGATAATGTTACTCAGTAGGCAAGTAATTGATATTACCTTACTAGAAAAATGATATATTATTTATTCATTTTAATGTACATAACTATAGGTACATTTAAATCAACATTGCTTTCAAGCATATTTATCTTTTTTCAGTATTTGTTGTTGAATCTTGTCTCTACCAAGCAATGTTGATGTTAAACTTTCCTGCTCAGTTTCTTGTAAAAATATTATACATTGAGATTACACATTCCATCTCACATACTCTTCATTGAAATGTAACATTAATCCCTTATGTTCTAATGTACCTATTTTTTGATGATTTTCCATCATCCTCTTTCTTAATCTTTATCTTGAATTTTCCACAAGGTCACTTCATTTTTTCTTACTAACCATCTTAGTAGATCATTTCATTAATTTGTTTTATTATAAATTTTTAATATGATAATTAGAGATAATTAAATTCTTATATGAACTAATCTTTATTTCTTTCACAATACTTGATGAATTTTCAACAATTATTGTCATGGATTCCTTGGTTTTCATCATATCCTTCTTAGCTATTTCTTCAAACTTTCTTTGAATTGAAATTTAACTAATTATAGTTTATTATCTTCATGGCTAATGAAAATCCTATTTCAAAAATATGTTTTGACATCTGCCTTTGATGTGCTCAATTCAAGTATGACTTATTCTAGTTCTATTGCCACAGACTCTAAGGTATCAACTATACTTGTTCCACCATGTATTACTAGTTTTAGCACATGTGATAGCTTAACCATTTGGAGTAGTTGAACATTACTAAGTACATTTTTATACAGTGTCAATAAAAAGAGTACATGTATTTCTTATTTCAATCTATCGTGTAATCATCTAGAATGATATTTTCAAGATCTTACCTCCTTTGAGGATGCCTAGTTTGTAACATCATTTTCCAAAAAAATTTCTTTTTGCAAGGAATATTTAATGTTAACCTACTTATTATTATTTTCTAAGGCTTTCTTTCACTTCTTTTGATGATTTAAAAATGTTGATAGATTAGTCTTTACTACATAGAATATCCAAACAATATTAATTGTTTAATACTATAGTACATTACTTAACATTATTTTGCATCATGAATATTGACCTCTATTTTTGTATACCTAGCTTATCTTCTTGATATACTCTCAAGGATTTCTTTTTCTCTTCATTGTACATCCTCAATGGGCTCTATAGATTCAACACTCATAATGCTATCCATATTTAGCTCTTTAACTAGTCTCCATGATAGTATAACCCCTTCATTTGTCTAAATCGATACTATTTCAAGTATTTCAATTTCTTAGCTCTTGTAGTAGGTTCATGCCATAATATAGACATACAATATTTAGAAAGTATTCATTATCAATTCCTTGCAATGAAAAGTATTCTAGTATTTTAGTCTAGATTGCACAATCCTTTTCTTTATTAAAATTGAAATCTTTCATGTCATGACTCTACCATGAAGTCATGACCCTAAAAAGAACAGACATGAAAGGAATAAAGAAACAAAGGAATCTACCATGAAGTCATCACTGTAAAGAGAATAGATGTAAAAACTAATAGAAGAGGAAATAAATAGATGAATATGGAATCGTATAAATATAAAAATGCTAGAAAAGAAATAGAATAAAATACATTGTAAAACTAAATCCCATAAAATATATGAATAATATAATGTCATAATTCTAAACCATATATGATCCATAAATCCATAAATACGAAAAGATAATTAATGTCTAATACAATGCTAAAAACTCCAACACATAATATCCAAAGATCTAAACTAAGACATAATATCATCTAGCTCATATCATCATAATAAGTCCTCCAAAATCTCCATCCCCTTCCAAAACTAATCAACTTTAAAATAAAAGGGATTATTAGTCTAAAACTAAGTGAGAAACCTTGGAAACACTTCCAATTGCCAAATGGACAAATTTCATGGGGATTAGGAGCATGGTTGACCTATAAAACACATTAGCTCAATAAGCATACAAGCAAGCCACCTAAAACATCTAGAAAAACATACAAACACACAACTATAATGTCCATCCATCATACAATGCCAAAACCAAGATTTATCTACTCCAATAATCATCACAAACAAGGAGGCTAGCACGGGCTGCACTTAATGTTATATGTGTATTATGTTGTCATGTATACTTGCCAAAATTCAAACCAACATGTATTAAAACCAAATATCAAATTACCATGAGCATGAATTTATTATTAGTCTCAATTGAAATATGAAGCGTCACCACAAACATTGCTTCTAATGTTTCCCCAATATACCAATGCTAAAGGCATCATCCAAGACATCATCTCTAATGTTATGGATGCACAAACCAAAAGCAAAAAGGACCAATGATCCATGAAATCACCCTTTCCTAAAGGATGGGTTCCACAATAAGAGCCACACTAGTGCACTCTACAGTGGAGGTGAATTATTAAAACCATCTCCAAAGAGCCCATCTCCAATTGGCCACACAAACTTGGTGCTAGCTCCATCATCCAAACAACCAACAAACATACACCCATGACAACCAAACTGATGGTGGAGGCAACAACCAAAACAAAAGAATCCATCTCATCAAAGAAATTCATTAAACCAAGGGATCCTTACAAAGATACCTATCTAATGCATAGCATAACATCATCAAATACAAACCAATCTCATGAAGTTTCATCATTAAACAAAAAATTAAAATATCATCCAAAGATATCTCTCAAATCCTAAATAATAACCTAAGATGCCAACTAATCCAAGTAAAGGAATCCTTATCCATAACTTCTAGATGAATTGATTAAGCCACAACAATGGGAAGGCCAAAGACTAATAGCTAACAATCATATATAGATCAATACTCAAATTATGAATTAATTACTTTACCAAGAGAGATGAATCAAGACTCTCTTAAATACAAAATAAGGTTTAGAGTTGGACTATCGCCTAAACATATGATAAAATTATTATAACACCATCATTCCTATAAATTTTATAATGATTCTAGGTAACAAAAGAAATAAATATCCATACCTATTCTCTATTAGAAATTTAGGAAGGTTTTTATCATAAATATAGAGTTATAGAACCATGAATCTAGGCTTAGAGAATCAACCTGAAATAAAAATGGAAAAAGTAGCTAAGAGACAAAAATCCATAAATTTATGATGGAAAACTATTTTTCAGTGATTCTAGAATGGTTTGAAAGATAAAAGAGCAACCTATATATATGTAAATTTTAAAAGGATTATCTTTAAGATATAGAAGATATGAGATTTTTATTATGCATCATTAGAAATTGTGAAATTATGGATAGCATAGAAAGAAAAATTCATAACTTTTTTAAAACACAACATTTTTCATTTCTTTTAATGGATCTAGAATATAAAACATAGATAAAAATTTAGGCAAACGTTTAGAGTTTTATCCCTAGCCATGCTTAAGATATAGCCTCATTAATCCACATCATAAAAATTCCTTTCACTTTGGATAGATCTAAAAGAACAACACATCACTCAAAATATATTATGTCTTTTTGAATGATTCTTTTTCTTTAAATTGTATAACTTTTCAATATAATTTCAAAAATCTATACCAAGAATCCTAAATCAAATGTATGTAAGAGATAAAGACATTTTTCTATGCACTATCTATTTTGCTAATGAAAATCTCTAGAAACCCTAACTTCATAAAGAAATCACAAAAGAAAGGAGAAACAGAAAATCAAGAAATTCTATGGATCAATAAAATAAGTGTATAAAAATTAAAAGAAAAAGATTAAAATTCTATATATACTTTGAAATTAATTTGCAAAACCAATCCCATAAAATTATTGGTCAAATCCTTTAAAAAATCCATGCACAAAATCAACATAAATAATAATATAATTATTTAAGAATTAGGCATGTAAAATTGATCCAAACAACATTCTATCTATTCAAAATAAAACCCTTCAATTTACAAATAATTTTAGAATCATACAATAGGATAAACAAGACCCATCCCATATACATGCACAAAACCTATAACTATAAATGGGGAAGAAGCCAAGATAACTTACCTCTTAATCTGAATGATGAAAACTTGTAATAGAGAAAAGAAAGTTACAAAGATCTAAGTAATTTGCACAATTAATCTACAATTCCATAGCACTTCCTAACTCTAATCTCAAAACATGTCTCTATGGATTATGAAAGTATGTAGGAGAATTAAAGCATGAAAGTTTTAATAGAGATTGACCAGACAACCATGGAATGAAAGAAAACACCAATGGTCCAAACTTCCACAAAGCTAAAAGAAAATGACCAAAAATCTTTTCCATATTAAGCATAACTTCATCTCCCACTCACGTAACTACCATTAAATGAGAAAAATACCATAAAAATCTACAATGATAAAAATATAATCCAAAATTTCCTAACATAGATGAGAATGATAAATCTAAACAAGCACATATAAAAATATATATAGCATACATGTTAGCATGTAAGAGCTATGTACCACTTATCTACTAGCACAATCCATGCATTCCAAAATAATTTGATCTTAATAATTAAACAAACCACTAATTACTAGCCATGTCATGCTCCCAACCAAAACTCATGAGATCTTGTCATACACAACAACAAGATTAGTGCCCAACTACTAGATGGTAATAAAATAAAATATATGTATAATTAAATATTAAGAATTACATAACATTAACCAGGAATCTAGAAAACCCAAAGCTCATCATTAACATCATCATAATGCCTAAAACATACCAAACCAAACAAGCATATAAACATACAAGCATGAGCATAACAATCTTTACAAAAACACATATATCAAGTGATGAGACGCGACATGCATAGTGCCGCGATATCGCGTACAAGATATCGCAGCCGCCGCGATATCGCGTCTTTCCCTGCAATATCGCGTACGCGATATCGTGGTCCGCCGCCATATCTATAAATAAGAGGTAGCACTCCCCTCATTTCCCACTCCTGGCTAGAAGTAGCGAAGCTCTGGCAGTTTGAACACTCCAGAGTTAGATTAATTTCCCATGTGCCCGTAGTAGGAGTCCTAGAGTGAACGGCTCCTTATTCAAGCAACTTTGTAACCTGAACACAAGTTGTGTACGACAATAAAGACGAACTTGATTAGATAAACCTTGCAGTATATGGTTTTATTTCATTGTTATTTATTGCTTTCCTAGTGTGCATGAGTATGACTTGNGTAGGGGTACCTCGCCACTCATCATTGGCGCCATTGCCAGGGACTAAGTGTTTTCACGTCACTTGAACATAAGGGATATCACTTACATCGTTGTGAGCTTTAAACGAACCTTAGGGTTAATCAGTTACTTAAGAACATAAATAACAATAGAAATTACACACCATTAGAAATGGCTTCTTCTCACGAAATTAACTCACCTAAGGGCAATACAGAAGACGGTCAACCTCATACGCATAACCCAGATCAGCCAAGTCCTAAACAATCCAAGGTCACATATACTCATCCTGATGAGTATGTCCCTGACTTTACTTTTATTCTCCATCAAGATGAACAACTACAATGGAGAGATCTGCAAGGTAACATCGTGTTACCCCTAGATCGATCCGTTCCGAACATGCTTCTCCGTGGATTGGCACAGATTGGCAAGCTGGACTTATTCACTGAATACATTGCTGGAAGATATCATATGAGAGATTATCATCCCACCGCTTTGCAACGTATGAGGGACGCAAGGCAGGAGAGCCAACATTCACTGTTGAAGGGCAAGGTCCCCCATGTCATTAGTGAAATAGGAGACGAGGAACCCCTCATAATGGATTTCTTAAGAAATGATGATCCCTGTGAGCACCAACTGTTCATGGCAGGAACAACCACTCACACTAAGGACAGACACTTGGATCGTGACAACGATCGGGGCCAAAGCAGCCGAAGAGAAGGTAAGAAACATTGCCATGGTGATGGATCCCCTTCCTCTTCTCCTTCATCTCACCATTCACACTCTCCTTCCACATCTGGGCGCAACCATCATGAGCATAACAGAGAGAGTAAAAGTAAAAGGGAAGACGAAATACCTCGACAAGAAGGTCGAGAGGAGTTAGGACAAGGGCAAGGACGTAGGGA
>MNCI01009017.1:187573-241085 GCA_015680685.1 Gnetum montanum | reverse complement strand
CTCCTAACTTTCAACATTTTCATTTTTTCCCTCCTTCTACATCGCCACCAACTATTCCTAAGGTGTCTGCACCACAGCAACAACCACCGAATGTTACTTGTGCTCATATTTCCAACAACATTTAGAGACCTCCTCAACATCAAAGGTGTCCCTTCTTTAGAAATGACCCTATGAAGGGACAACACAATTCTGAGGCCACTGCATCATCCAACTCAACACAAGTCCAAACCTATGGTGCACCCTTATTGTCGAATCCAACGCCTCATGGTACTTCATCAGGGCCACCAACTAACACTCCAACAATCATATGGCCCAACGAACACAGTCATGGAAGGAAACATCTTGATCCTTGCATACCATCTAACGGTCCCAAATATCATAGTGGTTAAAATCGTTATCTGAGAACTACATCGTATAAATTGCCCCACTATGCTTATTATAATCAAGTGTGTGAAACCTGATGGGGTAAGTATGATCAAGCCCCAATATTTCCAACATGCAAGGATCCCCATCATCATTTATTAATCCTTGCCATCCTCAACCATTTAGCTATGAGGGATATCCCCCATTCTAATAGCAAGTAGGATTAATAACCACTTTTTATTTTCTTTAATTTTACAACTTTTTGTTTTACAATTTTTTTTTTTTTCAATTTCTTGTTTTATCTTTTCTATCTTTTTTTCCTTTTATGTTTTTTTTATAAGTAATCTCTTCTATGAATAAAACACTCATGTGGATCGTTGGTTGAGGTGTGTACTATGTTATCGAGTCTCGAGCGATCAATTATTTGGAATAGTGAGCCCATTACACCCACTCATCCACTCTACAAATAAGAGGTTCTATTCGAGGGTACAATGATATTCTTGACATTTTTAAAACTTAAAATTAATTTTGTGTTCATTGTACCTAGAATGAAGAAGGATGGACCAAGAGGGAATGATTAGGGTGTGACATCAAGGGGATTTGCGGATTCTCTTTGATGACATCTGTGGGTGTTATCATGCAACGTGGTCATACTAAGATCCTTGTAGATCTAATGAAAAATGGGAGTAAGAGTAATCAAAAAGGGCACTCAAAAATCCAATGTTGTTCTAGGGGGTCCCACTGGAAAGACATGCACCCATGCCTAAAGGTTGGCGGCTTCTTTGGATTTAGTATTCAAAAAGAAGAAGAAGAAAGAAAGAAAATGAAAAGAAAAGTGTCAGAAAACAAAAATCACTCCTCCCTTGAACAAAATGTCAAGTGATCGTACACATTGTTATTATGGTACTCTCATAGTTGTTCATCATGGGATGAAACAATGCGATGTCACTGGTTAGAGGAACGGACTTGGTCCTGATTTTGGAACGACGGGTTAATGATACGTTAATCATGCTTTTCACGCAAGATTCACTGTGCCCTGGATTAGTTACCTCATGTCCCAATCGATACAATCCCTTCTATACTTCGTCTCATCTCACTATTTGTGTAATTGTAGCTCGTGTTGTGTGTAACATAGAATCCTTACTTCATTCCGATGATATTTACATGTGTGTGTTTTGTGGAATCGGTGTGGATTACATTTAACCCTTCTAGTGCCCACGGATACTTTTAAGTGTGGTTACACAAGGGCATTATATGTTGGAACCTACTTTGGGGAGGATCCACTTGTGTAATCTTTTGTAATTTTCACTTATGACAGCTCACACACATCATTTATTACCCTCAGTGTATTGTTCATGATATTCTTTCCCTTATTACTATCCCTCTGAATTTCAACGTTCCTATGAATCATCACATAGCCTTTTTCTCTACCATTCGAGGTCTTTATTGATAAATTCCACACCATCATAATTTTCATGCCTTCAGAACTAGTTGAATTACCCTAGAACTCTTTAACAATCGTCTAGATGTCCTTAGTTTACATCATTTAATTTCAAAGAAATATTAAAAATTTGGTACATTCTCTAAGTGCCCTAACTTCAATGAAAATATATATACGTAACCCCCCTATGCTAATCAACATCATTGGCAACTGTTCACACAGACGAAGTTTTTCAAAATTTCTCTCTATGACTTGTGATTGCGCATCCCTTGCTTTCATATCCATAACTCGCTCGCTGGTACTCTAATTTTCATTCCGTTTCAACCTACTTGAACCCAAAGTGTTTAGCTTAGTCATGGGGGAGGGGCACACACCGAATAGTGCATAAATTTTTTGAAATTTATCATCACTTGAAGGACATCTTTAAGGGTAATTAGTTGTGAAATTAAGAATAGAAGATGTCAAAAATAATTTCATCCCCTTAGCTATACCAAAAAATTAAATTTGAAAACCACCTAAGCAAAGAGGACTCAACATTATAACCTTTTAGGGACATGTTCTTCCAATAATTAACATCACATGGAAATAAAGAAAATCTATTAAGGCAAATAGTAAGGTATAACCTAACTTTGGTAATAACCTTACTAACAATTGGCCTCGTGTGACTGCAGATGGCCCCAAAACATGAACAATAGGAAGGTCCTACTCAAGGTGCAATCGAATGACCTAGGAGAGGTGAAAGACAAGATCCTATTGGACAATATGTAGAGCAGGGGCAACAATCATTTAGTATCCACCAAGAAGACCCTACTATTGTACAATCAAGGCAGGTAGAAGAAGGAGTTGTTGTAACGTCTGAACATGGACGATATCTCACGCTGACCTAGGACTGTATTCAGACCATCCACGAAAGGTCCATATTCACTATAGTGATCATGGAATTAAACTCTAGACCTTTCACAGAATTTGCTCCAAAGGCTGCTAGGGATCACCTCAAGGGATCTCCCTTATGGCCTACCCTCTCCAAAAGCGATGCCAGGTACTTAGGGAAAACATATCAATTTTGGCACAACAAAGAAGAAGGCACCATAGTTAACATTTGTGGTGTGACTATTGATTTCTCTGTTCAAGCCATTTCGGAAATATTAAGCCTTCCGAATACAGGGCCAAAGGTTGCTTAGAACTAGCTCAACACTTTTAGAACTAAGCAACTTAATAAACTGTTGACAGAGAATAAAAGGGTGAAGGAAGAAAAAGAGAAGTCTAACTGGGATGCCTTTATGGCACAAGTGCAAACTTACATGCACATGCCAAGGCACTCAAGGCCTTACAAAAGGAGAAACTCTAGGCCATACTTCAACGCCATCAAATTCCAGGACTTGGAGTGCAAGAAAAGGGAAAGACACCCATGGAGGAGCCACCGCCACTAGGAACTACATGAGTTCCATCCAATTTTGTAATCATAGGACTTTCTTTTGTGTTGTGTCTTAATTTTTTTCTAACTCCACACTGTGTAATGAATCCATTCTAGCCAATCAATAATCCCATACCTATCCACTATTTAATCAATGGATCTTGTTCTCACTTTAACTCGAGGATGAGTTTTCATTTAGTCATGGGTGTATGATGAGTCATGAATTTCCTGATAGCTGTGATAACGCACCCACGATAATGCACCCACGATATCACACCTGCGATATTNTTGCTCGTGTAACGCGCGTATTCGTATGGTTGAGTGTAGGGGTACCTCGCCACTCATCACTATGGATAGGAAATCATAGAATAGTAGCAATATGATATTTCTACTATTACTTTTCATTACTCTAGCAAGATAGTTAGGGAAGTATTCCAAGGATCATAGCACAGTCATCATATGATGATGATTTATACAAAGCTATGCATTGCTCTAGCTAAATTGTTAATAGGTTTTTGGAAAAATCATATCATGAGTATTATATCATGTTTTATCTTTTGTGAAGCATTACTCTATCAAGATAGTTAAGGGAGTATTACAAGAAGCATAGCATGATCATCGTATGATAATTCTTACAATACTAAGCATCTTCCTAGCTAAATTATTGATAGTATTCTGTAAGGATCACAGCATGGGCATCTTATGATGTTTCCACTACTACTTTACATCACTTTAGAAATTGGGGAAGTATTATAATGATCATAGTGTGTTCAACATATGATGAATATTTTCACAAAGTTATGCATTGCTCTTGCAAAATTGTTAATGAGTTTTTGGACGAATCGTAGTACGGTCATTGTATGATGGCTCTTATACCTCTAAGAATCTCCCTAGCTAAATTGTTGATAGTGTTCTATAAGGATCATAGCATAGGCATTGTATGATGTTTCTATTACTACTTTACATCACTTTAATAAGATATTTTAGAGAGTATTACAAGGATCATAACATAGTCATCATATGATTATGGTTCCTACAAAGCTATGCATTACTCTAGCTAAATTTTTTATTAGTTTTTGAAAGCATCATAGTGTATTTATTGTATGTTATCTATTATAGTGCTAAGCATCTCCCTAGCTAAATTATTAATAGGGTTTTATAAGGATCATAGCATAAGCATTATGTGATGTTTTTACTACTACTTAGCATTACTCTAATAAGATATATTGGGGAGTATTACAAGGATCATAGCACAATCATCATATGATGATGAATCCTACAAAGCTATGCATTACTCTAACTAAATTTTTGGTGGATTTTCAAAAGGATCATAGTGCATTCATTGTATGATGTCTATTATAGCATTAAGCATCTCCCTAGCTAAATTGCTGATTGCATTCTACAAGGATCATAGTATAGGCATCATATGATGTTTCTACTACTACTTTGCATCTCTCTAGCAATACTGTAGGGGAAGTTTTACAAGGATCATAGCATAGCCATCATATGATGAAGGTTCATACAAAGCTTTTCATTTATCTAGCTAAATTGTTGATAGGTTTTTGGAAGTATCATAGCATAATCATCATATGATGGCTCTTAAAACACTAAGCATCTTCCTAACTAAATTGTTGATAGTATTCTACAAGGATTATAGCATGGGCATTTTATGATGTTTCCACTATTACTTTACATCACTTTAGTAAGATAGTTGGGGGAGTCCTCCAAGGATACTTACATGGTCATTGTATGATCATGATTCCTACAAAGCTTTTTATTACTCGAGCTAAATTATTGATGGGTTTCTAGAAGTATCATACAATGCTCACGCTAGGTGTCATTTGTTGATGGTTCCTACAATGCTAAGCATCACTCTATAACAATATATGAAATATGTTTTCTATAGTAATCTAGTCATATGACATTAATGATAGTATTAATAAA
Organism: Gnetum montanum; assembly: GCA_015680685.1. NCBI lineage: Eukaryota > Viridiplantae > Streptophyta > Gnetopsida > Gnetales > Gnetaceae > Gnetum > Gnetum montanum. The sequence continues at coordinate 235,923 of MNCI01009017.1, read as the reverse complement.
AGTAAAATATTTCTCTTGTATAAAGATTAACAAAATCCATACTATAATATGCAACCAATAATACTGTGAAAATTCTCCAAAAAATAATATAATAGTATTGTTTGCATCTATTTTATCAAACACTTTGTGAAATAACATTAATGATATCATGATTCACAATGATTTTGGAGAGATAATTTAGCAAAAAAATTTACAAATAAACTATAGTTATCTATTTTAGGAATACCTAGTAAAGGCACTAGGGGTGTAGCAACAAGAATATTAGCTATTGTAATGGTGGTGTGAGCTATAAAAAACATGGTAGATGCAGTGATAATGTCATGAGTAATTTATGGAAATAGTTTAGGAATAAAGGGTTGACCACTACATGAGAACCATGAGAGTAGAAGAGAGTGGAGCAACTGTGACGTGGAAGGCACAATGATGAATAACGTACAGCACCAAAGTAATACAATACAAGAAGCACTAGAATAGAAGACAGTGGAGTAGCTATGGCATGGAAGACATAATAATGAATAGAGTGATCTAGGAAGCACTAGATTAGAAGAGAGAGGATCATCCTAGGACATGTGTAATGGTCAATGATGCAATGCTAGAAGCACAATGGTAGGCAATATGAAGAAACAAAAATACATGACACAATGACAAGCTACTAGAAGCAAGCTAGGGCACAAACAAGGAAAGGAACATCAATAGTGACATGAGAAATCTAGGGCAACCAAGGGAATGATGGAGCATGCAAAAAATCTTGGTGTAAGTAGCAAATAATGAGTAGAGCATGGTGCCAAGAAAGGCATGGTAGGAGGTAGATCATGGTAGCAACAAGAGCATAGAAGTGAGCATACCATAGCACAAGGAAGAGTAATTGCAAAGAAAAGCATGTGATTGCAAGAGCAGTAAGTACAATGTTTTTGTGATTTTGTCAAAAGTAGATGCATGCTTGATGAAAGATAAAAGGAAATATGAATTCAAGCACACTTATTAAATGAAAAGATAAGAAATATAAATTCAATAGTGCAATTCATCATTAAAATTATTTTCTATGTCATGCATGTTATAATTTGAGTCCTTCAATGTCATATGCTAATCATCAAATACCTGCAAGAACCTAAAATACCATGTGTTTGAACCACATGAAATACATATTCAATACATGTTAATACTAAGTTGGTATACCAAGTTTCCTCACACTTCGATTTTTTTTATGATTAGATGAGATAAATTTAAACCATGACTAGAGTTGGGAATCCTTGGATTCTCTAAAACTACTTATTTTGAATGCCTGGTTTTCAATAACTAATCAACCTAAATACCTAAAAGCATGATTAGAATGGCTTTTATATTTCTAGAACACCAACAAGCATATGAGCATGTGAGCTTTTATAATATAAAATACATGAAAATCATACCATCATTAGGACAATCCAAGGCAACATGTGGTCATTTCCCATGTGTTTAGACCACATGAAGTATGTATATAATACATGCTACTATGTTGGGATAGCAATTTCTCTTTCCTTAGTATGGTTTTCTCTATGATTAGGTACAACCAAGACATGTTTAATAGCCAACATGAAAGCCTAGATTCTCCAAAATTACTCTTACACACATCAGTAGATGAGCTTTTATAACACAAGAATAGTAACAAACATAAGAGCATATGAGCTTTATAATACAAGGTAGATGATAATCATCCCATCATTGGGATAATCGAAGGCACCATGTGGTCATTTCCCATGTGTTTGGATCACATGAAGTAGGTATGTAATACATGCTAATGAGTTGGAATACCAAGCCTCCTCTTCTTACTATGATTTTTTCTATGATTAGGTACACCCAAGACATGTTTAATCACCAATATGAAATCCTATAGTCTTCAAAACTACACTTACAAGCATAAGGGTAGATGAGCTTTTATAATATGTGAACACTAACAAACATAAGAGCATATGAACTTTTACAATACAAGGTACATGACAATCATCCCATCATTAGGATAACCCATTGCACCATGTTGTCATTTTCCATGTATTTGGACCGCATGAAATAGGTATGTAATACATGCTAGTAAGTTGGGATACTAAGTCTCCTCTTCCTAGTATGCTTTTTTCTATGATTAGGTACATTCAAGACATGTCTAATAGCCAACATGAAACCCTAGATTCTCTAAAACTACTCTTTCATGCATAAGAGTATATGAGATTTTATAATACAAGAATACTATGAGATTTTACAATACAAGGTACATGATAATCATCCTATCATTGGGATAACCCAACGTATCATTTCATCATCCCCCATGTATTTGTACCACAAGAAGTAGGTATGTAATACATGCTAGTAAGTTGGGATACTAAGTCTCATCTTCCTAGTATGATTTTGTCTATGATTAGATACACCCAAGACATGTTTAATAGCTAACATGAAATCATAAATTCTCCAAAACTACTCTTGAATGCATAAGAGTAGATGAGCTTTTGTAATACAATAACACCAACAAACATAAGAGCAAATGAGATTTTACAATACAAAGCACAATCCATTCATCTCATCCTTAGAATAACCCTAGGCATCATGTGGTTAACCCCATGTATTTGGACAACATGAAGTACATATGTAATACTTGCTAGTAGGTTGGGATATTAAGTGTTCTCTCTGTATTATGATCTTAATGAACCTAATAACCTAAAAGCATACAAGCATATGAGCATACAAGAACCACATTCCAATCATGCCATACATGTTAGTGAGTTGGGATACCAAGTCTCCTCTTCCTGATATGATTTTTTCTATGATTAGATAGGCCTAACACATGTTAAATAGCTAATATGTAATCCTAGATTCTCTAAAACTACTCTTGCATGCATTATGAGATCAACTTTGGATGCCTACTTTTCAATAGTTAATGGACCTAACCACCTAAAAGCATAAGAGCATATAAGCTTTTACAATACTTTATCTTACTTTTTTCTAATTTTTACATCTTTTGATTCTATAGCATGTCTTCACTTCTCCAATTTAGAAGCAATAGTTTTTTGGATTGTATCAACCAATACAATATCATTTATAAGTAGCATATACTAAGGGATTTCATTTTGTATTTCCTTTGTTAATCCTAATAATCATGACATCTTTATCCCAACTATAATGGGCTGACCATTAAGTTAGTTCAAGGATTTCACAATAATTCACTATTGATGGCACATGTCTCACGATACTTATTGGAATCAAATCTATGACTTGAAGATCATAAGTGGTACATTCTATCTTGTAATTATCTACACTAAATATAGAATTTTAGTGACTAAAATATATCTCTATTATAATATTCATATTCCTTCAATGTATATTTTATTAAAAAAAGTTTCAAATTCCAAAACCTCCAATATCTTGAAACTTAAGTAAGTCTAACTTCCAACTTTATTATATATTATAACTAATTTCTATGTAAAAATTTATGTGTAATGTTTTTAGATGGACTAAATGATAATGTGTAGCATAGTATGATACTACTTATATAATGAGTTTACTTTTAACTTCTAATATATGAATACTTTATTACATTATTAGCTTATCTAACTGAAAGACATAAGAGTGCTACTACATGACCCTAATTTCTTAGACACTAATCTTTGTGTTTGCCTATATTCAACACTACTTTGGTGAACCTCAAATTAAATTGTAGGTCTTTTTCAAGTGAAATGGTCCATAGTAATCCCAAGTGTTTAATAGAAGCAACTTGATTAAAAATAATTTCATAACACATGAATAATCCCACATTGAACAAGGGATAACAACTAATAGAATATAAATTAATGACTTCTATGCATTTCAAAATGGAATGAGAACCTAGTTTGATTAAGCTTCATTGTGACATCCCATTCTTAGATGTCATGGAAAATGTCAAATATACATTATGTGTAAGAAGACAATTTACCAAACATCAAATGTATGTAACATTCAACATTATGTGTAAAGGAAATAATAGAAAAAATGAAAAAATAAAAAGAAAAGAATGCTTTATTAATATAGAATGGTGTATCTAGATCATGCTTTGAGAATGTCCCTTGGGTTTTTCTTCATTTTGTGCCTATCCCTTAGAGGCAATCTAACACTACCACCATGGTTAGGCCAATAATTGACCAGAAGGGATGGCCAATTCTCTTCCTATCTTGCTTTACCCAGCTTCTGTCACTCACCTTTTTCTGGCTTTGCCACCCCCTACTGGCACAACCTCTAAGCTTGGGTATATATTCCTTAGGTCAAACCCCCAAAGGTTACCTCAAGAGACATGTCCATTATTATAATGTACCCTTTTGGGTCTCAATTACAACACGCCCTTTTAAATCTTTTTATAATAATGATAACACTTGTTATGAAGAGGCACCATCATTGTAATGTAGTAGCACCATTTGAAAATAGGGATGTTACAATCTACCCCTCTTAGGTTTCGATCGTCCTCCAATGAATCCACATTCACTATCTTTTCCTAGCTCCAGTATTTCTATTACGCTTCTATGCTCCAATAATTTGATTTCTCCTTACTTAATATAGTGCCTTAAGATCCTAAAAAGCTTAATTTAGCATAACTAAAGCATTCAATGTTATTTTTTAACATATGAATAGTTATTTCCAACAATTTTATCCTTCTAAACTCAATGGTAAGGAAAGATTTATCATCCAGGTACCTGATAATTCAATAACACCTTAAATTATGCCTTAAGAGACCATAACATAGACTAGCCAATCATACCTACCAAACTAATTATTAAGACTTAATGTAACCTCTTAAAACTAAAGATTAAGGATTTAACCTATGTAGATAGATAATCTTAGCTTCCTAAAACTCTAGTTGTCATTAGTACACTACCGAAGTTAGTATTGTTAAGGAGGATAGAAAGGCTGTTAAGAATTAGATAATGTATTAAATTAGCTAATCAGTTCATGTATCAATTTAGTTGATGTATCAATTGATGAATAAAAATGGTCAAGAAGATTTATATCAATTCATTTTGCAATCAAATCATATAGTAGAACAACATGGAGAGTTGTAATCTCATTTTAACAAGATGTATGATACCTATAAAGAGAAATGGTATAGTAGAAAATCCAAGAATGAAAATGAAAGTTGCAACATAAAACATGCTTGGAAGATCCCTAGAAAGTGAGAAACAATATCCACTATGTCCACCATGGGCCATGGAGTAGCACTAGTATCAATACCCATGCATTTTAGCAAAGTTACAAGAGTTGAATACTAATGTTTTATGCTGACAATAAGTCTTGACATTGGAATTTCTATACCAATTCCAAATGAACTTAGTAGAGATAGGATACAAAGGTATTTATAAGCAAAAAGATTCTTGTAGAAGTTCTTCTTTTGAGCCATACAAATTAGCCTATTGTAGAAATCACAACATGGATGATTGCACAATCTTTTATAAAGAATTCAAGTTTAAATTCGTACAAAGATTGGAATGAAGTTTTGAAAATATGATTTTTGAAATTTCAGAACTCCAAAGGATGAAAAAGAAAGAATAATCAAGATTTCAGAAAAACCACATAGCCTTGGCATTAATACTAAAAATCGATCTATCAGGAAGATGTGTATGTATATTTAACATACATTTAATCGCCAAATCAACATGTTTAGATATTAGATTATGTCAATGAGCATACTTGATTAAGTAAATAGAAGAAAGTTTGAAGAAGAAGTTATTTCTAAGCTATAGTGATCTAGTGTCAATTATCCTTTGTGGAGACTTCAATGCAAAAGTTGGAAGTAGTGTTTATCAATTCTTATAATATGGATGTGTAAAAGAATCCTTGGAAGATGAACCTAATTTGAAGGAGATGTTCCCATCAAGTCAACATGAAATTCCATTAATAAGTGCATATTATACTTACTTTGAATGTTCAATAAATAAATCAAATCCTAGAATTCAAGAACACATGATGTTGATGGATAGTACTCATCAAGAACCACAGTTTACCAATTACTCTACTATGATTAAAGAGGATGGGTCAACAACCTTTTTCATTAAGACCCTAGATTATATTTGGTACAATGCCTAATTCTTTGAAGTTACCAAGTTACTACAGTTAATTTATAAAGAAGAAGTTAAGAAGAATCAATATCAAGCCTTTCCATCTCAAATAAGATGATCTAATCATATATCACTTATGTCAGAAGTAAAATTACTTCCATCAATTCATAAGGTTGATCAAGATCAAGAAGTATCTCACCCTTAATTTTATTTATAATCTTATTATTTTCTTCATTGTTTAATTTATATTTTAATTAGATAAGTAAAATATCTAAGGTAATGGAAGTTGGGAATAATGGATTTTCCTTGCTTTCACTTGGGTAACTAGATACGAGTTAAACTTTGTGTGACCCTCATTTGAACTAGTAATTGGTGGTTGGTAGACCTTTAATTCATCTCTTGTCATTATCTTATAAAATGAGGTAAGTATTGATAAAATAATATTTAATACTTATATGTATCCTTCTCACATATATTTTTTTTATAGAATAAGCAAGAAACAACATCAAGCCCAAAGGAAAAATCAAATTATTAGAGCATAGGAGCATAACAGAAGTACTAGAGCTAGAAAAAGATAATGAACATGGACTTGTTCAAGGACAAAAAAAAACTAAGAGACATAGATTATAACATCCCTATTCCCAAATGGTGTTGCCACATAACAAAGATGATGCCTCTTCATAACAAGTGTTATTCTTATTGTAACAAGACCTAAATGGATGTGTTATAATTAATACTTGAAAGGATACATTATAATAATGGACGTGTCTCTTGAGGTAACCTTTAGGGGTTTGACCTAAGGCATTTATACCTAGGCATTAGAGGTCATGCTAACATGGAGTGGTGGAGTCGGTAAAGGTGAGTCACGAGTGCCAGGTGAAGCGAGACAAGAAGAGAACTAGCCATTCCTTCTGGCCATTAATAGGCCTAACCATGGTGGCAATGTTGGATTGCCTCTAAGAGATAGATACCTAAGGAAGGAAACTCTAAAGAACATCCTCAAAGCATGATCCAAATTCTCCATTCCATATCAATAAAACATTTTTTCCTTTTTCCTTCTACATTTTCCCTATTATTTCCTTTGCACATTGATGAGTGGCGAGGTACCCCTACACTCAATGATACAAATATGAGCGTTACATGCACGATCCAGTCGAACTCCAAAAAAGACTAGTTGTGGCATCTAGATAGTTAGCCTTAGGTCGCAGTTCGCTGTCTTCCCACCTAGACTAGTATTATCTTTGTCACGTATGGTTTAGTCCAAAGTGAGGTGTATGATGTGATTTCTAATCTAACGCTACTCCTGAAGGCAATGGAAAGTAATATTCACTAATCTAGGAGAGAGAGGATGAGAGAATCTAAACTAGCCTAAGTGCGATGAGCATCCGTTCCTTCATTATCCATACACATCTTGGACTTCTTGCATGACTACCACTGGGATTACCAAGCACAGATCCTAGGTGCACTACTGAGTTACCAAGTAGTCACACTTAAATGTTCGTAATCAAGTCGAACTCATTCCGCGCTTAACAGGAGTTTAAGGGTGAGAGAGATTAACTAAGAAAGTAGTAAATAACAATTAAGCAAATAATTAAACTAAGTTAATGCTATAATGATGAAGTAATCTTAATCTTTATTTTCAGTCATGTGCATGTCCAAGTATGTCACACTCAAATAAAGGATGTCGTACAATTACATTCACTACACTGCAGGCATACACTGGGAGGAAAAGGGTTGAGAGAAAAATGAAAACTAAAACTAACTCTAAAACTGACTGACTGACTGACTAACAACCAATCTGTCTACCTATTATTTATAGATGAGGAGATACGCTATGATATCGTGTATGCAATATCATGGTTGGGCTACAATATCACATACTTGATATCGCGATCACCCAAATGATGACTCATCATACCCCCACAACTAAATGAAAACTTGTCCTTGAGTTACAGTGATTACACAGTGGATAGGTATGGGATTATTGGATGGTGAAAATGGGGTTATGCTACAGTGTGGAATGAAAACAAAATTGAGACACCACACAAGGAATGTGCTACAACTACAAAATTTGTGGAACTCATGTAGTTCCTAGTGGCGGTGGCTCCTCCATTGGTGCTTTCCATTTATCTTGTGCTCCAGGTTTTGAGACTTGATGGCATTGGAGTATGGCCTGGAGCTTCTCCTCTTTGGTTTGAGGGTCTTGTGCCATCCATGATAATGTTTTGATATTTGACAGAGTCAGCACTTCCCACAGATAGGGTAGTTGTGGGAACATTTGATTGGCCTTGACATACCAAGCCACAAACACCCGTCGTTCCTCTTTATAGGCTCTGGATTTATCTTTGTATTCTTGGAAATATGCAAGCCATCAAGCCAAATCCTTTGCAACACCTTTTTGTCCTTGGTAGCTTGCTTTCACCACCTCAAGTTCAAAATTTGTGATCTCCAATTTTTCCAACAACTTCTTGCGTTCTGCAAATTCTGCTTCATATTTGCTATAGGTAGTTGCTACCTGCTACTCGAGCACTATTATTAGGCACCTTGCTATTAACATGGCAAGGTTGGCATATTGTAGGTTTTCCAACTTCATGTATTCTATTAGATCCTGAATCTGCAGGTCCCAGTTCTTAACTTCTGCCTGGTGGACAAATGCATATGTGTCCACTATGGCTTGCCAGTCAGTGTGTTGAGAACCGATAACATTGATATGGGCCTTGGCCATATGGATCTCCTTCTCAAGGATCTGTTTGTACATCCCCACTTGGTCTCAAAAGTGCTCCTTTAGCTTTTCATGTCGTTTAGCCTCATTTTACCATGCGCTTATTTCGATGGCTATCTTTTGACGAATTGCGCATACCTCCTCCATTGAGAGGGTTTGATTCTTCCTGGCTAAACAGCTTATGTCTTGGTTGACCCGAATGAATTGTTCTCACAACTAACAAAAATTTTCTTCGAGAACATTCTTTTGCTTTTCTACAGAGGTCAATCGAAGGTTGTTGGCAACAAGTTGTTTATTTTCCTCCTGTAAGGCGTTGAGTACCTTGAGATGCACATGAGTTTGTGCCTATGCTATGGAGGCATCCCAAATAGCCTTCTCTTTTTCCTTAGCCACCTTTTTATTCTTTGTTAGTAGCTTGGTTAGTTGCTTAGTTCTAAAACTATCCAGGTGGTCTGCAGGAACAAATTGTAAAGGATCCCGCTATGCTGCTTGTAGGGCCACGAGCTGTTCTTGCAATTTCTACACCTCTGCTTCAGCATGCTCAGCCCTCACTTTNACTTCATTACTTGTCCTGTTTGGAGCAATCGATCAAGCGCATCCTCATGTTCCACAGGAGTCATTGAGGTTCCGGCCAAAGTTTGAGCATCCTGTGCTCTTGTGAGATCTACCGGTGGCACAATAGGTACATTGAACGATTCTTTGATGTGGTTTGCGACCACTTCTACAACTCCTGCGACATCCTAGTGTTGCATGAACACCACAATGGCCCCTTCACCAGTTTCTAATTACACTTGAAAAGATGTCACGTTTCCTAAGATCTGTTGTGACCAAGTACTTTTCCCTCCTCTTGTATGAATAGGCACTTCACCCCTTGTGCAATCCAAAGAAATAGTGGGCTATATGGCATCATCAATGACGTGGAAGAGATTTGTGTCATCACGACTTCCCCACTGACCATCTCGACGATGGCCCTGAGATGGCTCATCGATAGTATGTAGTCTTGCAGCGACAATGGCTAATCCTAGCTTGTGCTAGGCCCTGCTTCCTGTTGTTGGCTGGGTCCTGTACTTGAAGGTTGGCTGGGTCCTACAAGTTGAGTTGTAGTTGGTCCAGCCGTCTATTCTTCTTCTTGTTCTGGTCCCAACATCTCACCAGTAATTTTCCTTACTGCTGGTGGCTTTAACAATTTAGCATAGGATGCATTTTGGGCTTTTCAGAGGACACCATTAGTGTACCCCTTGATACTAGCACATTAGCAAAGCTTTCTGATAAGACAAGGGAAGGGCAAGACAAGCTTCCCTCTCTTCCATTCCTCGAACCACCTTAGGATCTCCATTAAATATAGATGGGGCAGGTTAGCATTAACCTTTTCCATCAGCACTACACATCCTCTTGCCACATGATATTATTTTTAAGCCCTTTGTGGGGAAGAGGTGATATGTTCCAATTTTGAAGTAGATCCTCTCTTCCGTCGTCAACTCACCAAATGTCTTATCTCTGCCATATGCCCTTTCCAACCAATCTCCTCGCACATCAGGATCAGAATGGGTAGATAACTAAGCAACCTTGGGCCCTATATTCAAAAAGTTTAGTACTTCTGAAATGGCCTACACAGAGAAATTATCTATCACACCACAAATATTGATGATGGTGCCTTGTTTCCTATTGTGCCAAAATTGGTACGTCTCCCCTAGGTACCAGGCACCGCTTTCAGAGAGGGTAGACCATAAGGGAGATCCTTTGAGGTGATCCCTAACAACCTCAGGAGTGAACTCTACAAAGATTCAAAGTTTAATTCCACAATCACAGCATCAAATGTGGACTTTTCGTGGATGGCCTGAACACAATCTTGGGGCAACATGAGATGTTGTCCCTATTTAGGTGTTGTAGCAGCTCCTCCTTCTACCTACCCAGACTATACGGTAGGAGGGTCCTCTTAATGAATGCTAAATGATTTTTCCTCCTATTCTGCATGTTTTCTAGCAGGATGTTGTCTTCCACCTCTCCTAGGTCATTTGCTTCCACCTTCAGTAGGACCTTCTTGTTGTCCACGTTTCGTGGCCATTTGCAATTACACAGGGCCAAGCATTAGTAAGGTTGTTTTTGAAGTTAACTTATACCTTATTTCTTACCTTAATTAATTAATTTATTTTATCTCCATGTGATATTGCTTGAAAGATTGTAATAATGAGTCTGTTTTACTTAGGTGGCTTCCAATTTTAACTTCCCGGTGTACCAAAAGGGATTAAATGATTTTTTTGGCACAATTATTCTAAATGTTATAGCTAATTACCCTAGATAATGTTCTTTGGGCGATGATAAATTCCAAAAAAGTTAGGTGCTATTCGGTAGGTGTCCCTCCCCCATGACTAAGCTGAACACTTCGGGTTCAAGTAGGCTCAGACAGAATAAAAATCGAAGTACTAGCGAGCGAGATATAGGTAGAAAAGCAAGGGTGTCACACTCGCAAGTCATAGAGAAAAAAATTCAAAAACTCCCCTACGTGAATTGTGAAAAATGATGCTAACTGTTGTAGGGGGTCCCCCATTTATAGGTTTATAGGACACGATATCGCGTACGCGATATCGCAACCTAATGATGTTTTAGGCTCGAGGGAAAAAATTGAATTTTTAGGGTGTTTTTTTTTTGGAAAATAAAATATGAAAGCAAGGACATGTGGCACATGTTAAAGTTTTCTAGGGTAATTCCATTTAATTCAAAATGCACAACTAATTGCGATGGTGTGGATTTTATCAATAAGGACCTTGGATGGGAGAAAAAGGCTATGTAATGGTACATAGGAACATTGGAATTTGGAGGGATAATAATAATAGGGAAAGAATGTTATGAAAAATAGGCTGAGGATAAGAAATGGTGTGTGTGAGCTGTGTCATAAGTAAAAATTACAAAAGATTACACAAGTGGGTCCTCCCCAAAGCAGGTTCCAACCTATAATGCCCTTGTATAACCACACTTAAAAGTGTCCGTGGGCACTTGAAAGGTTAAAGGTAATCCGCACTGATTCCACAAAACACACACATGTAAATATCACCGAAATGAGGTAATAATTCTACATTACACAAGACATGAGCAAAAATTACACGAATAGTGAGATGAGACGAGATATAGAAGGGATCATAGAGATTCAGACATGACATAACTGACCCAGGGCACAATGAATCCTGCATGAAAAGCATGATTAACATGTCATTAACCTGTTATTCCAAGATTAGGACCAAGTCCATTCCTCTAATCAATGACACCACATTGTTTCATCTCATGATGAGCAACTATGAGAGTACCATAACAACAAGGAGTACAATCACTTGGTGTTTTATTCAAGGGAGAAGTGATTTTTGTTTTGTGGCACTTTTTTCTCTCTCTTTTTTCTTTCTCTTCTTTTTTTTTTCAATTGCTGAATCCAGAGAAGCTACCAACCTTCAAGCATGGGTGCATGTCTTTCCAGTGGGACCCCCTAGAATAGCATTGGGTTTTTAAGTGCCTTTTGATTACTCTTACTCCCATTTTTCATTAGATCTACAAGGATCTTAGTACAACCATGTTGCATGATAACTCCCATAGATGTCACCAAAGAGAATTCGCAAGTCCCCTTGATGTCACACCCTAATCATTCCCTCTTAATCCATCCTTCTTCATTCCAGTTATAATGAACACAAAATTAATTTTTTTAAGTTTTAAGAATGTCAAGAATATCATTATACCCTCAAACAGAACCTCACTGTTCAAATTAATTTTTTTAAGAGACTTGATAACATAGAACACACCTCAACCAACGATCCACGAGTGTTTTATTCATAGATGAGATTACTTACAAAAATGTAAAAAGATAAAAAGATAAAAAGATAAAAAGATAAAACAAGAAATTGAAAACTAAAAAACTAGAAAACAAAAAGTTGTAAAATCGAAGAAAACAAAAAGTAGTTATTAATCCTACTTATTACTAGAATGGGGAATATCCCCCATAGCTAAACGGTTGAGGATGGCAAGGATTAATAAATGGAAGATGAGGATCCTTGCATGTTGGAAATATTCAGACTTGGTCATATTTACACCATTGGGGTCCACACACTTAATTATAGTAAGCATAGTGGGGAAATTTGTAAGATGTGGTTCTTGGGTAAAGAGTTAACCCACTATGATATCTGGGACTGTTAAATGGTATGCAAGGATCGGGATGTTACTTTCCTTAACTGTGTTCATTGGGCCGTATTGTTGTTGGAGTGTTAATTGGTGGCCCTAATGAAGTAACATGAGGCGTGGGGTTCAAAGATAAGGGTGCACCACAGGGTTGGACTTGTACTGAGTTGGAGGGTGCAGTGGCCTTGGAATTATGTTGTCCCTTCCTAGGGTCATTTCTAAATAAGGGACGCCTTCGATGTTGTTGAGGTCTCTCACTGTCGTTGGCAATAGTAGCACAAGTAACGTTTGGGAGTTGTTGCTATGGTGCAGACACCTTAGGAACAGTTGGTGGTGATGTGAAAGGAGGGAAAGGATGAGAATGCTGAAAATTAGGAGAAGTGTAAGGTACACAAGGCGGTGGTTGTGTTGAGGACATGGGTTGACAGTATTGAGGAGAATGGTAATGTGGTGAGATAGAGTATGTTGACCCAGTTGGGGAAACAGGATGTTGAACAAGATGAGTGTTTGGGTTCGGATGATACAAAGGGTGTCTTCAGTTTAGGGGTGGCTTCCCCCACGACTGGGATTGTTGCCACTGTGATCAAACACAGTATCTCTGTACGAACTCTAGATGTAACGTGTTTTCCCAATGCTCATATAAATGTAACAATATTGGGCATTGGCCCTTGGGGTGATCGTACAGGCATATGTTGCATTCATAAGTATGATTGGTAGTTGAGCTCTTATTTTTCTTATCCCTTCTTTTCGATTGTCTAATGTTTTTTCCTACTTCTTGGATTGTCAAAACTCTATTCCCAATAATATCGATATATTCTACACACTTTTCATATGTCCATTCCAACATCTTATTGATCTTTGCCTTGACTTCCTCTAATGATTGTTGTACTGGAAAAGATGGTTCTCTCTCCTTGTGATAGGTTGATTTCTCCTTTTTATGATCATGGACCTTTGTTAAGTTGAGATTTTGGTCCCGTTGATGTTTTTCAACACTCTCCCATCTAGCCATTTCTCCTTCCTCTTTTGCTACCCACTTAATAAGCTCTTGTAATTGATGGGTTCATAGTTCATATAGTTGTTCTTGGGCATACATCCTAAGGTCTTTCTTGTTTCATCATGAATCCCATCAATGATATGATACATTAGCCTTTCCTCGGAGAACTCATGGCCTGGACAGTTGTTTAACAGTGCATAATATCTTTCTAAGGCCATGTCCAAGGATTCATGTTGTGCTTGTTTCTGCTCTTGGATTTGTTTCCTCAAGGCTGACACTCTTGCGTAGGTTTGATATCATTCATTAAAGACTTCTACCATCGTTGACCAACATTGTATTGAATTTGGTTTTAACGATCTATACCATACTTTTTCTTGGCCAACGAGTTTCATACGAAAGAGCTTAAGTTTTTGCCAACCGTTATCGATGTTATTCCATGTGTAAGCATCGTAGAATGCTTGTAAATGTTGATGCAGATCTAAGTCATAACCTCCTGAAAAATTGGAAAAGTTGTTTAAATAGAACCTGGGTAGACAGCTCTCTTTATGATGCCTACGGGAGATTCGAACAGCCTCTTGTATTTGTGTTATGGTTGTAGTGGCCAGTAGGGGTTCATTGTCATTAGGTAAGTTATGCTTTCATGCATTGGGATGATGTTGCTTTTGTTTATGTTTATAAGAAACCACCACCTTGGGTTGCGTGCTCCAATCTTCATTATCATATAGTTCATTGGTTCTCCAATGAACTTCCTCACTAGGTGTGGCATTATCATAGTCTTGTAGGAGAGGCATGGTTATGAAATTGTGTGTGAATTTATATGTGACTTTTTATAATTATTTCTTTCTTAAAAGATATATCGTTAAGTCCTGTATAGCAACCTTGTATGATATAACTAATCTAGACAACTAGCACTGTCCCCAGCAACGGCACCAATGATGAGTGGCGAGGTACCCCTACACTCAACCATACGAATATGAGCGTTACACACACGATCCGATTGAACTCCACAGATGGACTAGTTGTGGAATCTAGATAGTTAGTCTTAGGTCGTCGTTCACTATCTTCCCACCTGGACTAGTATTATCTTTGTCACATATGGTTTAGTCCAGAGTGAGGTGTGTGATATGGTTTCTAATCTAACGCTACTCCTGAAGGCAATGGAAAGTAATATTCACTAATCTAGGAGAGAGAGGGTGAGAGAATCTAAACTAGCCTAAGTGCGATGAGCATCCGTTCCTTGATTATCCATACACATCTTGGACTTCATGCACGACTACCACTGGGATTACCAAGCGCAGATCCTAGGTACAGTACTGGATTACCAAGTAGTCACCATTAAATGCTCATAATCAAGTCATACTCATTCCGCGTTTAACAGGAGTTTAAGGGTAAGAGAGATTAACTAAAAAAGCAATAAATAACAATTAAGTAAATAATTAAACTAAGTGAATGCTACAATGATCAAGTAATCTCAATCTTTATTTTCGGTCATGTGCATGTCCAAGTACATCACACTCAAATAAACAATGACGTACAATTACATTCACCACACTGCGGGCATACATTGGGATGAAAAGGGTTGAGAGAAAAATGAAAACTAAAACTAACTCTAAAACTGACTAACTGACTGACTAATAATCGATCTGTCTACCTCTTATTTATAGATGACGAGATAGGCTGCGATATCGCGTATGCGATATCATGGTTGGGCTACGATATTGCGTATGCAATATCGCAGTTGCCCAAATGACGACTCATCACACATAATGTCAAATATTATATATATTTGATGTTTGGTATATTATCTTCTTATGCATAATGTCTAATATAACATATATTTGACATTTTCCATTACATCCAAAAAAATTTGTGATGATACTATGCATTTATTTATTTTTATTTTTAAAAATTAATTTTATTGATTGATTTATTTATATTAATATCATACCCTTCAATCATCACTAGAGTTTATCTCTTTATTCATTAACTTTGGGTTTATGTTGATTACAAGATAAGGGTTTTGTTACAACTCAGTTAGGAAGGTTCATACTTAAGATTCATTTGGACTAACCTATCATCATAAAGTTTTCTTCATTCCTTAGATAATTAGCTTACAACCTCAAAGTAACATCCCATTCCCAGATGTCATGGAAAATGTCAAATATACATTATATTATACATTAAGCATACGAAAATAACATAGCAAATGTCAAATATATGTAACATTTGACACTAAGCCTAAAGAAAATAATAAGGAAAATTTAGAAGGAAATAGGAAAAAGAATGATTTATTGATATGAAGTAGTGTATATGGGTCATGCTTTGAGTGTTCCTTGGAGTTATTCTTCTTTGACATCTATCCCTTAGAAGCAATCTAGCACTACCACCATGGTTAGGCCTTTTACCAATCAAAAGGGATGGTCAGTTCTCTTCTTATCCCACTTTACCTAGCTCCCATTACTCACCTTTATTAGCTCCACAACTCCATGTTGATACAACCTGTAATGCTCAGGTATAAATAGCTTAGGTCAAACCCCCTAAAGTCACCTTAAGAGACATGTCTATTATTATAACGCACCCTATGGATTGTTGAACTTAGAAGGGAGGGGGATGAATAAGTTCCCCAAATTAAACTTTATGAGACAAAGCACACACACGCTAAACTTAATGTGGTTTCCCAACTTGGATAGTCCACACTCAAAGGATAGATTGCAAGCACACCTCCAGACATTATTGCTCTCAAATATGGTTTGATGAATCCACACCCTATACAATCTTCAAGCCCTGCTCTAGAGTGTTATGAAGCTACACCAACCACTCAATCCCATAGGGTCCCATCAAGCTTGGAATGTGATTTCTAGGCTTCCATAACCTTTACAATCTTAAGCTCCTCTCCAAAGTATTATGCCACAACACTAACCACTCAATCCCCAAGGATCCCAACAACCTCAAGCAAGATGTCTTCTCATAAGAAGCATGTCAACACCATAGGGTCCAACAGAAAATAACAATTACAAGTGATGAATGCAACTTAGTTTGCTAATCCTTGTACTTTGAGGTACAACACACTTTACAATGGACAAATGATAATACAATGAGGAGCAACAATGATTGGCAAAATGATTATACAATGATTGCACACACAAGCTTGCATATTTTCCAATGCATATGATGTCTTCTTATAGCTACCATGTTTTCAAATCCATCCTGGAACTCCTACAATGGCTAGCTAATGATAGCCAACAATCATGGAAGATGTCCTCTTCATGCTTGAGACATCTTTCTATATTTACCTTCTATTTTGGAAAGACATCTTTGTCTAGGAAAGATGTTTTTTTGAAATCTTCATTCTCGAAAGATGTCTTCGTCTAGGGAAAGACGTCTTTCTAAAACTGGTCTTCATACTTCCTTTCTAGGAAGACATCATTATCTAGTGAAAGATGTTTTTCTAAAATTATCTTGCATTCTATGAAGACATATTTGCCTGGGGAAAAA
Organism: Gnetum montanum; assembly: GCA_015680685.1. Lineage (NCBI taxonomy): Eukaryota > Viridiplantae > Streptophyta > Gnetopsida > Gnetales > Gnetaceae > Gnetum > Gnetum montanum. The sequence continues at coordinate 218,507 of MNCI01009017.1, read as the reverse complement.
CATCTTTATCTAATGAAAGATGTTTGTTATTTATTAAAGGCATCTTTATATGTACATCCTTCAATTCTACTAAGAAATCTGTTGTTTCTTAGAGATGTCTTTCTTCAATCTTCCTTTGCACTTTGAATTCTACATTCCTAGACCACAACCTTGATCTTCTACAAACATTCTTATCTCAATCCAAGTTCTTATTCTACAAACACAATAATCACACACACATACAAACAATCATATCTTCCATTTTTCTTAACATTTTAACATACCAAAAGGTCCACAATCTCTCCCTTTTTAGTAATGTTCAAAATTTAAGAAAATGAATTAGTCTTGTCCTAATACATAACAACAACTAAGCTGCTTCTCCTCTTTTTTGGAAATTACCAAAAAAGATAAAGCATATAAATAAAGTACATAAAAATATACTAAGAAAATCATTAAGACATATAAATTCCTATGAAAGCTAGGGATTAGGATAAGCATGGAGGTACAATGGTACATGAACCAAGGTATAATCAAAAAAATAAATAGCAAAGATAAATCATGCAGAGATAATAAGGAAAACACACCATCTATCCATAACCATCCACAAACTATTAAAAGCCACACTATCCATAATCACATAAGAGTACAACTATCACACCACATTAGTCACAGATGTGCAAAGTCCCAAAATCACATATGTGAGCGTCAAAAAATTATCTCTTTCTTTTTTATCATCAAAAGGAGAGAACAAACAACCAACCAAGGTCTCCATCACTAACCTCGATAGCATCCTCACACTCAGAATCCACTACTACTCTAGATGCATGATAAGTCTCCTCCTCATTGTCATCACTGCTAGTGCTGGGACAATTGGATCTTTGGGTGTTCTCATTAGAGGACTCAACTTGCTACACTAGAGCCCACCTAGGATGAAGTGTCACTTGAAACCAAGAGGAAGCTAGTGGAGTTGATGGTGTTGGTGGCTACTAAACTAGGATCCATTGGGATGTGGTGCCAAAGATGCTCTCAATAGCCCATTGCTCAAAAGAGCTAGGATCATCATCATGAGGTGGAACTAAGTAAGCAAGAGGGATTGGATCATGGTGCTCTATCTACTACATGGAAGCATGATGCTCCTCCTAAAGACTAGGTGCTAATGCCTCAAGCTTTGAATTCAACTCCATCCTAGAGTCATATGTATGTGAGAGTTTAGCTACTGAAGAATGTTGTGGTGGGGTAGGAACATCCTCCTTACTATTAGAGATAGGAGAAGTAGTAACCTCCTAAAACACCTATCCATCAAAGGGAGGAGGAATCCCAACTAATCCAAACTCTTACACAAGTAAGAGAGGTTCCTCCCAAGCTTCCCAATGGCTTGTGCAAAGGACTAAAGAAGCTTCTATAAAGATGAATTGATCTAAGCACTAGTGGATTTGGATTTTCTTGATTTTGGAGATGCTTCTATCTTTTATTTTTGAGGCCTAGTTCTAGGTCCTCCTTTTACTACATGGGAGTACTCCTCTTCTCAACATACTCGCTAAGACTCCTCTTGCCTTTAAGAAAATGCAACTCTAGAATAGGTACATCCCTTTGGCAAATCAGCAAACGGATGAGGTAGGGATATCCAAGGATTCTCTCCTTGGCATAGAGGTTCAAAATGTCTTAGCAAAGTGTGTGTCCTAGATCCAATGGTAAGTCTATAAGAAGACAATATAGTACAAAACCCTAGGATGGTAGCAAATAACTTTAGTTACCTCCTTTCACCATGATGTTATACAAAATAATAAGTGATAAGTTGGAGGAATCATGAGTCATCTTACTTCTCTCTATATGACCTCTATCACAACACATATCTCTACCAAATCAAACATCACAAAATTCATCATGTCTCACAGGAATTAAATTATTTTTGTAAATATCATTCATGGTATCAATGGTAACCTAGAAGACATCAAGACTAGAGACACCCAAAATTGCATTCACAATTTGAGAAGAGGCCTCAACAACAATTTCCCTAATCATTGATGTGAATGCCCCAAAAACAACATCAGAGATAACAATATTACAATAAAATTTTTAAATTAACACCTCAAAGAGAAGAAAATTCATGGAAATGAAAGTGGTCCAGTTTAAAAGCCTGAAATAGTCAAACAAAGCTCGCTCTCTATGAGCTAGAAAAGCAAGAGAACACTTAGAAATGATAGTAATGGTTCAACTTGCCTCAAACCTATGCTAGGTGCTTGTGCTTTGAAACTAAGACATGTAAGAGGGTAGCACACTACTAGAACTTCCTATTGAATGTTTCTTGGATGGTGCCCTGGATGTTCCAATCTTCTTGTGGGCCATCTCTAACAAAATTGCTACAAATGATGGAGCCTTAGTTGTCTCTGTGAGGTAGATCTAAAGAAATATGAAAAAATGGAGGTTTTTTCTTTTATAGGGATGGAAAAATAGGGGCTTTGAACAAAAAAGAAGACATATTTTACAACAAGAAGACATCTTTCCCACATGTGAAAGTTATAGTAGACATCATTCACTCACAAAAGATGTCTTGTCCACAATTCTTAAAAAATTAGAGAGATGTCTTAGTTCTCTCAAAGACGCCTTTCCAAAGAAATCTTTCTCTTGTAAAAGATGTCTTTGTAAAAATTAGGATGAGGTTTGGGAAATGCTACTAATGGAGTATAGTCTTAATGAAAGCTTGAAAAGAAAACTTACCTCTACCTACCTATCATACTGTTCAAAAGTGATGAAGCTTAAAGAGCTAGAGAATGAGTTTCCTCTTTTGAGGATTCTCCTCTCACTTGAACTTTGTCAATATCCAAGGCATGACATCCTCTTATAAATTTTCTGGTGAGAATATCCTAATTCCCTTGGTTATGTTGTTTAATTCTCCATTCTTTGCTAATTGATTTAGTCTTTTGAGCTAACATTTGATGATCCTACATAAAACCCTTTCTTGATGCACTTTGATAAAACTAAGGAGTCTTGTGCTATGACCAAGCACTCATATGATAAAACTTTAAATTTCACTCCCATTGTGTATGCCCAAAATTATTACAATAATAACATCTAACCCTCCTATTATAGAAAAAGTGATTAGAATGATCAAACCATTGAAGAGTTTTTTAATGGATAAGAGCTTCTTCTAACGTAGTACCCTTATTCCTTGGAGATTCCTTTAGATAAGATGAAGGTTGTGTAGGTTCTTCTTCTTGGGAACAACATCCAAGTTCACTTTTCTCTTGTGGACTTCTTCCTTGATTAAGAACCATTCAAAGAGGCCCTTTTCCTTTAACCAGCCTTTCATTCACAAGCTTTACATCTACAAGCTCTTCTTTCATCTCTTCACACAACTTGGTTAATTCTTTATTCTCAGCCTTGAGATTTGAGATTTCCTTAGTAAGATCTAAAACTGTTGTATTCAATAAATAAATTTCTTGATCCTTTATTTTTACTTTCTTATTCAACTCTATGCAAAGATTTTGAAAATTTAAAAGTCCATTACACAATAAATCAAACCTCTCATCATTGTTAAGATTATCATCTAATGAATCAGCTTCATCATTAGTGAGGGCCATCCAGATGAGATGATAATTTTTTGCATCATCCTCTACTTCTTCCTCACTATGCTCTCCATCATCCCAACTTGTATAGAAGTTGGTCTTCTTTGCTTCTTTAGTGGATTGTTCTTAGATTGCAATCTGAAACTGCTAGGACATTTGGAGGCCATGTGGCATCTTCCACCATACATCCAACATTCTACAAAAGAAAAATCTAGATTAGAATTTTAAAAATTCTTAACTCTTTCTCTACCTTTGGACTGATTGAATGTTTACTAATATGTTCTTTTTTTCTTCTAGTTATTAGTTGTTGTAGCTTCCTAGTGAGAAAGGCAATCTCAAATTTACTGTCCTCATCATGCTCATTGAGCTACTTCTTCTTTGAGGTAATCTTCAAGGTAATGGGCCTTTATTGGATACCTCCTTCACTTATGAGGTTCATTTCATAAGCAATGAGAGCACTTTGAATCTCTTCAAATTTTTAGAGTTGAGAAGTCTCTGATTTCTTCCATGGCTATAACCTTAGGTTTGAACTCCAATTGAAGAGTTTTGATCATTTTAATGATCACATCACTTTTAGACAAGTATTCATTAGTAACTTTAATGGCTACAACAATATCATTAGCTCAAGAGAAGTAATCTTTTATCTTTTCACCTTCTCTCATTTTAAGCTTATCATATTCACTTTGCAAGACTAACAATTTTGATTACTTAACAATAGAGGTACCTTCATATATAGCTTCCAGATTTTGCCAAATTTCTTTGGTCATTTTACATCCTACTACTCTATTAAATTTAAATTTATTTATAGCACCATATAAATAATTCTTTGCTCTAGAATCGAATATGAATTTATCTTTCTCCTCTTGTGTCCATTTGTTGTAGGGCTTGTTGATGTCAGTGATGTTGTCAATAAGTGGAGCGTAGCCTTTAAGGATTGACTCCCATACTAAACTCCATCGATTCAAAGAACCTTTACATTATGACTTTGCAATAGGTAAAGTCAAATCCATTGAATGTGGATGGCTTTATGTAAGATGTCCCCTCAATTGTTCACTTTTCAAGTTGATGATGACAAACAAGAATACTAGGCTTCAATAATGCTTATGGATCATTGAAATTATAGGGGGGGATGAATAACTTCCACAAATTAAACTTTATGAGACAAGGAACACACACACATTGAATTTAATGTGGTTTCCTAGCTTGGTTAGTCCACACTCAGAAGGTAGATCACAAGCACACCTCTAGATTTTATTGCTCTGAAATGTGGTTTGAAGGGTCTACATCCTATACAATCTTCAAGCCCCACTCTGGAGTGTTGTGATGTTGCACCAACCACTCAACCCCACAAGGTCTCATCATGCTTGGAATGTGGTTTCCAAGCTTCCACAACCTATCCAATCTTGAGCTTCGCTCTAAAGTGTTGTGCTGCAACACCAACCACTTAATCTCACAGGATCTCGACAACCTCAAGCAAAATAATTTCTTGCAAGAAGCACATCAACCCTGTAGGATCCAAGGAAGAACAACAATTATAAGGGATGAATGCAACTCAGGTTGCTAATCCATGTACTTTGAGATACAGCACACTTTACAATGGACAAATGATAATACATTGAGGAGCAATAGTGATTACAATGATTGTCAAAGTGATTATACAATGATTTCACACAAGCTTGCACATTTCCCAATGCATATTATGTCTTCGTATAGCTATCATGTTTCCAAATCCATCTTGGAACTCATGTAATGGCTAGCTAATGGCAGCCAACGGTCATGGAAGATGTTTCCTTCATGCCTAAGACATATTTATATATTTGCCTTCTATTCTAAGAAGACATCTTTGTCTAGGAAAGACATCTTTCTAAAATCTCCATTCTAGAAAGATGTCTTCATCTAGGGAAAGATGTCTTTCTAAAATCGGTCTTCATACTTCCTATTTGGAAAGATGCCTTTATCTAATGAAAGATGTCTTTTTAAAACTAGCTTGCATTTTTTGAAGATGTCTTTTCTTGGGGAAAGGCACCTTTATCTAATGAAATATGTCTTTGCCTATACATCCTTTAATTCTACCAAGATGTCTACTATTCTTAGAGATGTCTTTCTTCAATCTTCCTTTGTACTTTGAATTCTACACACCTTGTCCACAACTTTGATCTTCCACAAACCTTCTTGTCTCAATCCAAATTCTTGTCCTATAAGAACAACAATCACACATGCACACAAACAACCTTGTCTTCCATTTTTCTTAACATTTTAACATACCAAAAGGTCCACACACCCTTTCAAGTCTTAATTACAACTACCCATTCAGGTCTTATCATGCTAATCTAAAGATTATTTATGAAGAGACACCATCTTCATTACATATCGGCGTCATATGGAAATGGGGATGTTACAATCTACTCCCCTTAGGCTTTGTTCATCCTCAAACGAGTCTATGTTCACTATATTTTTTCAGCTCAAATGCTCCTTTTATGATCATATGCTCCAATAATTTGATTTCTTCCTTGGACTTAAAGTTGTCTCTTGATTATTCTGCAAACAATATGTAAGTGAGAAGACTTTATATAAAAACTAAATATTATTTTATTAATACTTAATCATTTTCTAAGATAATGACAGGAGTTGAATTAAAAATCTACCAACCACCAATCATCAATCATAACCATGGTCACAAAAAGTGCAACTCATATCTTGTTGCCCAAGTGAAGGTAAGGCAAATCCTCATTCTCAACTTGCACTACCTTAGATATTTTACTTATCTAATTAAATTCTAATTAAATAATAAATAAAATAATAATATTATAAAATAAAATTAAGGTTAAGATAATCCATGATCTTGATCAACCTTAGGGATTAATGGAAGTAAATTGTAATTTTGCCATAAGTGTTATATGATCAAATGGTCTTGTTTAGGATGGAATGGCTTGATCTTACTTCTCCTCAACTTCTTCGTTTGAAATTAACTCTAGTAAGTTGATAACTTAAAAGAATCGGACCTCATACCAAATATAATCTAGGGTCTCAATGAAAAATGATGTTAACACATCTTCACTAATTCTGGTAGAGTAATTGTTGGACTATGGTTCTTGATGAGTACTATCCATCAACATCATCTATTCCTAAATTCTAGGATTTGATTTATTAATTGAAGATTCGAAGTAAGCAAAGTATGCACGAGCCAATAGAATTGCATGCTGAATTGATGGGAACATCTTCTTCAAATCAGGTTCATATTCTAAGGATTCTTTTACATATTCATAATTTAAGAATTGATAAACACTACTTCCAACTTTTGCATTTAAGTCTCCACAAAGGAAAAATGTCACTATATTGATATCAGTATGACTTCAAAATAACTTATTCTTCAAACTTTCCTCCATTGGCTTAATCAAGTATGTCCCTTGATACAATCTAACACTTGGACATGTTGATTTGGCAATTAAATGTATGTTAACTACACATACATATTTTCCTAATAATTGGATTACCAGTATCACTGCCAAGCCTATGTAACTTCTCTAAAACCTTAACCATTCTTTCTTTTCCATGATTTGAAGTTCTAGGATTTCAAAAATCATATCTTCTAAGCTTCATTCAAAGCTTGCAATAGCCTATGTAGACCTACGCGGCCCTAGGCGACAACGTGGTAGTTAGTCATGATGTGGATGTTGTGATAGTGTGGCAATGGTATGGGTTACTGCACTAGTGGCATTGCTACAATCTAGGTGAAGAAGGTGGAAGATGGTAGCTACATTGAAGGTAAAGGAGGCAACAATTCTAGCAATTGTGTGGCCCTATGTGGAAGGAAATTTGTCCACGTGGGCGTGAGTGGGGGCATGGTGGTGTCAGTGCTCTAATGGTTATAACATGGCGGTCGTTGTGGGCATTGGGACTAACTATCACAATGAAGGGCATCACAAGGCTAGCCAAGCATGGTGTGCAACTGGTGACAGTGGGCAGCATAGTAATGAGAATAGTGACAAGTATGATGTAACCCTATCTACTCACATCACATCAAGATTATACCCCATGTACTAAGGAGAATCATAACATGACAACATTACCTAGTGATTGCTGGTTTACCTATGGATATCATGGTAATAACCTTGAGTAGGGATGAGATAATCTTATGGATATGTTGAATCCCTTAAACTTACTAATGTATATGTCTTAGGTAAGATGGATAATGCCAAGTTACAAAGGCCAAGTGCTTAGAACACCAAGTTCCAAAGGACATAAGATAAAATAACGCCATGATTACTAGGCTTTTAGGATAACTTAATAGTATTAATTAACATTCTAGCATCACTGCCAGATGGATAAGAGTTACCTAGATCAGTGTATCCTTGTCTTACTAACGTCTTTTTCAATTGATGAATCTTGATGAGGCATCCTAGTTGTTGATATCCATGAAATTTATTTTACAAAGAAATCTTGTTGGTTGATGGGATCTACTTTGGACATGATACACATTCATTGTTCTCTTGTAGATGTGTGGTCTAAGACTTTGTTGTCTATAAAAATTTTATTGAAATATATCTCTTAGCTTAGCTTACATGGACGTAGTAGTGTTGATATATGCCTTGTTCTATTAATGTATCAACATTAATGTAATCACAATAAATGGTTATATAAATATGCATACCCATCACATTTATGACACCATTCAATCAGTAGCATACCAAAACTCTACCAATTTATTCCCATGAAAGTTAATATTAGTCACCGAGTAACTACAACATGAATCAAGTGGATTGTACAAAGTTTTGTTTCAGTGATTATATACCTAGATACATTTTTATAGTGGCAATAAAATTGAGATCCATTTCCTTCATTGTAACACTTGGCTTACCTTTATAATTTCTATAGTTGTAGTTTACTCTTAGTTATTCTTTTAATTTCAATCATTTAGTTAATTATTTTACTTTTATCATAATTAATTTCCTTGCATAAGTATAATCAACTTCAAGCATAAATACAATAATGTCTAGTAATCTCATTAGTTCATCACTTAGTATACCCAACAGTGCATGCTTACTAGTCCAATAATGTTAACAGATGTTTAGGATATGTACAAGTTGGAAATAGATACTTAAAGCATAGGCTAAATTAGCTTGATTTTTGGTACTTATATTAATTTTTTAATATTTTACAAATATATTATTATATGACTTGATCATATTTAATCATACAAACTAGCCCTACATAAGTGTCATCAGGAAGACAACAACCAACAATCTAATTCTTACCTATCTAGACAACTATACTAGTCTAAGTCTATAGAATTTGACCAAATTACGTATGAATACTTGTGATCTTTATGGCTGAGCATAGGATCTACCCTACCGCTCATTAACTTATAAGACAAAATTTTCCTTATCTAATAGGAATACTATTAACTCAAAGATTAAAACAACCATTAACTAGAATATTATAACTGATGGTAGAGATTCTTGACATAAGATTAATAATAAGCAACTAGTAGAAGATCTTATATCATTTTATAATAGATCGTACTTTAACATAAATATTGGTATTAAGTCATAAGTCTCTATCTTGAACCCTCTTGCTATTTTAATTATGGATGTTGAAAAATGATGTAAATATTGTTAGGGCTTGGAACTTCACCCCTACTAACAATTAATTATTTTCTCATGTTTTTTCAAAGTACCAATTATGAGGTTGTATACCTAAGTAGATAGTTCTGAAATTGGAAAGTTTTCATGACCCAAGATGTCATATCAACAACATAGAAGATACATTCATCCATTATTTGTTTACTTGTTCCCTTACTCATAGCTCTTGGACTTGATGTAGCACCTATTATATGGGTTTCAACCAAGATTAGATGAAGTTTTATTTGGTGATACTCCTTAACTTCAAGGATTTCTACTTCATAGTTAGTGTTTCTTTTGTTCTATTATTCTTTATATTATCTAGAAGCTTCGATGTAATGTGGTTTTTCACAAAGATTTTATAGCTAATTTTCTTCCTTTATCAATTTAAGGTGACATCATTTAATAGATGATGCTTCAACTGAATTCTTAAATGTTTCTCTTTGTAGTTTTATTTTTTATTAATAGGAAGCCTTTAGTAGGAAGTAAAAACTCAATTGAATTCTTTTGAACAAGGGCAACATCTAATCCTTTTCCTACCCCAAAGGGGAGGTTTTTCAAGATTGGTTGTAAGGAAGAAAATCTAAAAAGGCATCCCCCAAATCATTGGGCCTTTACTTTTTGTTGTTATGGGGGGGTTGTTAAGGTGAGCTACAAGCTAGAGAAGAAAAATTAAAACCAAAACCTTAACAGAGCCCAATGTTGCAAGATGACCCCCCAGTCACCTGCAACAAGACATAAGCTTATCACACCCCCCGAGACGACAGCTAAAAAAGGAGACCAATACAACTAACTCAAAGAGAAACCATTTAGCAAAAGCTAATATTATCAATAAATCCTAGTTCTCAACATTGAAGTTGAACAATACTAGCAATACAACATTTCATACCGTAGTCAAATTCATTGTAGTTTGTGTTTTGATACCAAGCATCTAGGAGACATTTCCAAATAAAGAAGATAATCTCAAATAAGAGGATTTTCCAGGCTTTTTGAAGGTGATGCTTAACATAATCATCTTGAAAGATACATTGAGGAAAACAAATAGAATGGTTAGGAAGGAAGACCTAGAGAGATTGACACCATTTCCAAATGTGTTGAGAGAATGAGCAATCCCAAAAGACATGTTGAAAAGAGTTAGTTGCTTTACAAATGGGGCATTTAGGATGATCAATTCCTAAGAAATGAAGCCTATGTCCAATGGGAAGACCTTGATGAAACAAGGACCAAAAAAAGAAATGGTGCTTAGGTTGGGCCTTGGAAGTCCAAATCCGATGAAAAATAGTTTTCCACTGGTGGTCCTCAAGATGTAAACTCCAACGTCTATTTAGAGTGGAGAATTGAAAATCTTGTGCATGAAACCAAGACTTGGCTTTAGAGATGCGTAAAGAGTGAAGAGGGGAACCATCAAGCCAAAACCAATCATCATACTAAGGAGTATTAGTATGCAACTTATGCATAGCAAAGTTGGAGAGAACTTGCTCAATGTATTGGTAAATGATAATATCTTGTCTTTGAAACCCCATTTTACTTTCACATGTGTCCAAGAGAGGGTAGGAGAATCATTTCTAATAGTATATAATTGATCAATATGGTGGAGATTGTGGTCAGCAAAACGATTGGCTCTATGAGAGAATTCATCATAAAGACAACCTACATTCTTTTTAAAAATAGGGGACCACCAGATCGAGTGTGTCGACAGAGAGTGCAAGCTTATCTGGGAAGGTTTCCATTGCAACAAACCTCTAAGTTGGCTCCAACACCGCCAAATTTGCTTAAACCAGAAAGAACCTTTGATCTTCTGAGAGCCTTCACTAATGATCCAATTGCTCCAATGAGTATTTTTCCATCTATGGTGAATACCAAGACAAGAGATGTTATGCCTAAAAAGAATCTTCCAAGCTTCATCTCCTTCAATACACCGAGTCACCCATTTGGAGGCCAAGAGAATACTCTGGTGCTCAATAGAGGCAAGGCCTAAGCCCCCGTGTTCTTTACTTAAAGTGCAAGTATCCCAAGCTACTCAATGAAAAGCTTTGTGATCATCCTTATTTCCCTAGAGGAAATTCCTAAGAATGTTGTTAATGCATTGAAAGGAAGATTTGGAAGGAGCCATAAAGGAAGAGTAATAGACATGAGTGGAGCTCAAAATATGACTAACTACAATAAATCTACCTGCAAGAGATAAGGGTTTAAAAGCCCATTTCAAAGCTTTATGTTTCACCTTTTCCACCACATTGTTCCATATGATAGTGGGAGTAGCAAATAAAGCAATAGGGATACCTAAGAGGGTGAAAATATTAGTAGGAGATAGCCACTTGATATCAAAATGATAAGTCCAAGGAGGCCTAGGAGAGAAGCTAGATCGAATGGCTTACATTTTGTTCCAATTGATCTTAGCTCCTGAGGCTCTACAGTAGATATCGATGCAGTGCAAGGCAGTGTTAAAATTATTATGGTCCTCAATCAAAGTGATAAAAGTATCATCTACAAATTGGCTGTAAACAAGATCCTTTCCTTTTTGTGGAAGAGAGATACCTCTTAGCCTCATAAATTCATTATGAGATTTAAGAATAGCTCCAAGAGCATCAGCAGCTAGGATGAAAAGATAAGGGGCTAAAGGGCACCCCTGTTGGACTAATTTTTGAAGCTTAATGACCTTAGAGAAGGTTTCGTTAATGCAAATGATTGAAGAGGCCTATGAAAAAACAAGATCGATATGTCTCTCAAAAACATTACCTAAGTTATGATGTTTGACTATACTTTTTAAAAAGGACCAACCAAGCATGTTGTAAGCTTTAGCAAAATCAAGCTTAAGAAGAATGACATTTTGATTAGTGGAAGAAGCCCAGTGTAAGCCCTCAATAGAAATAACAACATTGTCTTAAATATACTTGCCTTGAACAAAACCGATTTGCTCTTTGCTTATAAGATGAGGAAGAAAAGGTTTAAGTTTATTAGCTATAGCTTTGGTAACTATTTTATAGATACCATTTAAAAGAGTGATAGGGAGCCAATTACTTATGCTCATATGATCTCCTAACTTGGGGAGAGGCTTAATAATACCAACATTAATTTTCTTACCAAAGGATCCTTCCCTAAGAGCTTCCTTATACACACTATAAACAATGCCTTAAAGAGTAGGCCAGAATTTCTTAAAAAATTCTGTCAGAAGGCCATCCATACCAGGGGCTTTACCATCATGGACTTGTTGAAGAGCATTACCAAGATCCTATTTAGAAAGAAGAGAAGCATCACCAAAGATGGATCAATTAAAAGGAGTAATAGCTCCTAAGCAAGTATTAACTACAGTGGGGTCAATCGCCTCTTTTCAAAAAGTTTGAGAGTAGAACTCAAAGAAGGCCTATAAAATGTCATCCTTGGAGGTGAAGATATTATTTTCAACTTGAATAGCTTGAATTTTATGGGACGGGTTCCCCCCTTTGAGGAGACAAAAAAAGCCATTAGTAGCCTGGTCACCCATGCGGAGCCAACAGATACGAGCATGGAGGTGAGCACCTCTAGCTTCATAGTGATCCATTATATGTAGGTTCTCCTTGGCAAGTTTCAAATGACTAAAGTGAGCCTCAGTAGCTTCATCTTTATTAATGGTATTTTGAAGGAGATTTCCTTATGAAGGTTGGACTTGTGAGAACTTAGTTGTGAAGCCACCAATTTACTTGCATGTTTGGAAAACCATTGGAGGCGGGTACAAGCATTAGTCCACCAATCAATCCAACCATCTTCACCAAGGGGTTTAGGATGCAAATTCCATATTTGCATCAATAGAGAGCAAAGGGAGTTACTATAAAGAAAGGTAGTGTTAAAAATATAAAGATCGTTAGAAGAGTAGGAGTTACCAGAGTGGGAAAGAGACCAATGAATAGGATAATGATCTGACAGAACCTGGGTATAATCTGCTTGGACAGGGGCACCATTGGTAGAAGTAAAATGAATAAGAGAATTCATAGATAGATAAACCCGATCCAGCTCAGAAGAGATGTAGGAAGCACCATGTCTAGCGTTACTCTAAGTAAACCAATTAGAAGTACTAGAAGAGGAGTAGTTTTTATTAGCTTCTTGCAACTTTAATTAATGTTTCAACGAGAGCCACTCAGAAAGCTCCCTATTATCTAAACCACCTCTTTGCCCTCCAAATTTATCCTTTGGATGCTCAGTCATGTTGAAGTCCCCTACAATAATCCACTTAGCTTTTGTTGTTATGGAGTTTCTCCTATGTTTCTTTACCTTTGTACTCTAAATCAAATTTTTTATATTTAATACATTTCTTTTTTGGGGTCCAACACCCCCTTAAAATTAGAAATTTTTTTCTTTTTCTTCTTGTTTTTTTATGTTGTCTACTCTATGTTAAGCATGTGATGTTCTTTGAATTTTCTTTGCTCATTATTAATGTCATTTTTGGAATTTGACACTCCCACCCAATAATTATTGTTAAGTAATTTTGAGTGTTTATAAAGCCTAGTACTTCCTAGATCATTATGACTTTTGTATTCATGAATCATTTATCATTGTATTTTAATGAATTTTCATTCATGCATGTTAAATTAGAGAAATTTTTAAGGGTGTTTTTCTTTCTAAATGAATTGTGCATGAAATTGGGTTTGAATTAGGGAATAAATATGTATGGTTTTATGGATCTTTGTTTAGGAATGGTTTATTAATCTTTGAAGCTATATTAATGTTTCATGCACTTAACCACTTCTTTAGAGACCTTGAAAGAAAGTAAACATGTGATAATCATGTAGTTGCAAGTGGTACTTTTTTAAGAAGAATACTTAAGTGTGTTATTTATGATTAAAACATGCCTCCAAGCTAACATGAGAGATGCTAGTGCTAGGTTTTGAACCTAGTACCTTAGGGTACAAAGTATGTGAGCCAACTAGTTTAGCTATATAGCTCATTCTCTAGTTGCAAGTACTATTAAGAAACATTGTAGGTTGTAAGTTATATTAAGAAATAAAAGAATTTTTTGGAAAAGAGGGGGATTCGAGAAATGTTGAACCTAAAAAACTTTTTCTTTATAGTAAGAAAATGATTAGGCCTTGTCATTATTAAGCAATATAAAAGTGAGTAATCAAGTTATAACATACTAATCATGTCACAATGCAACTCATGCAATCAAACATCCATGCAAAATATGATGTTGTACTTGAGACATTATTATATTCCCATGTAATTCTTATAATAAATCTTTTTAGCTATGTAAGTCTTAAGCTGTATTCATAGTAAAATTATTTTGAGCATTAATAGCAACATAATTATACAACATCCAAAACTATGATTAGAATAATATAAAACCTAATTTCATCTTCTATGATTGTGGGCCCAATAGGGAGGAGAGCACCCTTCGAATAATGCATATTCTATTGTCCCCATTGATGAATCATGTCCAACACCTTCTCTTAACCCCATTCTCCCTTACCATCTTGACCACTAAGCCTACCCAATACCTTTGCAATGTAGCCCAATAATACTAGTGAACATCCTTCTTCTTAACTTTGAGTTGAAGAGCATTACATTGGTATAGAACCCCTAATGAATGTTTGGTCATGGCAAAGAAAATGATAATAAAAATGAACTAACACTACATTCAAGAAATAAAGGGAAACTTACACTAAAACCATTGTCACAAGGCAAAGAAGATGCTAAAAACAAGGAGAGGATGAAAAATATAAATTAACTAGCATTTATAAATATATTCTTTAAAAAATATAAGTGCTAGAAACCAAAATTCCAGAAATAGATATATAGTACCATAAATCTGAAGTCTGAAAATATACATGAATAATCCATCCATAATAAAAGAAGCCAAGCCAAACATGGAACCAAAATCCATATATGAAATATAAGGAGAGAGTAATCTAAAGTAGATTGAAAAGAGATATCAATATGAATTTGAAAATAGGAAACTCTCATAAAATATTCAACATAAATCATGGTAGATCTATCCATACATAATCCATAATCCAACACATGAAATATAGAGGAAAACATCTAAACATGTCTATTAAATATCACACATGTGATCTAATGATTTAAAACTAAAGTTGAAAATGACATGAATACAAAATACAAAATTTGCAACTAGAACCAATGGAATCTACTTATCACCTAGCCCTAGTGACTTGTAACAAAAGATAAAGTCAATATATACTAATTAAGAAACCTTATTACCCCCTCCAACTAAATCAAGAACAAGTTTCATGGTGGCTAGGTGAAGGCATGTTGGACTACAAGACATGTTATGGTGCACATGTACTCTAAGCATCTAAGAGCATACAACCACATTAAACCCAACATCATAAATAATCAAAACATCTAAAATCACACATCCTTAACAAAGCAAGTTCACTCCAATAATCAATCACCTTCAAATACTAAATTTGGATATTATGAAAAGACAATTAATTTTCTAGAAAATAAGAAAACTAGCTATCTTTAATTAATCAATTAGAAAATTACAACATGGTTCCCAAAACCCACAAAGGGTTAAAACCTCTCAAAACACTCAAATGATATTGTAAAGCATGAGGCTCTATAATCATACAATGTTTATTCTCAATGCAAGACACAACTGATAGAATATCTCTCCCACAACCTGGTACTAAGATTCAAATCAAATAAGTAAATAAGAGATAAGAACACATAGGTCATTCCACACACATTAACCCAGGAGTTACAGCCATACTTGCACTCACTTGATGTGCTCTATCACACCCTTGCTAAGCTCTTCTCAACTCAAGATCTCTTTACCAAGACTTCTCTCTCATTCTCTGTTCATCTTTCAAACATGAAATAATTCATATTTATTATAAAACAAGACAAGAAAACCCCTAGGAAACTATCCTCAAGCTCCACTTGAAGATAATCCAATGTTTTCCATCTTTCCCACCTTCTTTCACTACTTCCTGAATTGGAATGGCCAATTCTAGAAGTTTCCCAACCATACGAGTCATCTCTGGCTTTGAAAAGATGTCTCTTGTGAAAATCCCATTTTTGGATAAGATGTTTAGTATTTTTGGAAGACATCTTTTCCCTAGCCAAGATATCTTCTCCTAGGAAAGACATTTTTTCAGAGATGTCTCCCCCAAGATGTCTTCTCTTTAAGTAATATGTCTTCTCCAATTTCAAGATGTCTGCTGCCAGATCCAAGATGTCCTATATAAAAGCTCCACTCTTGATCAAGATGTCTCCATAGAGCTTGAAACCTACAAAACACATTTGTAGAAAAGAACAAGGGAAATTAGGAGAGGTGTCCCTACACTAACTCTTCCACCTTTCAAAAAGTAAACTCATGTGAACAAGGACATAGGGATTAAAGTAATCTCTCATTCATGAAGTTTGGTCTCATGGACCCATACAACATCATCCATGAACTAATCCTTCAAATGGATCAAATATTCATAACTCTTGACTCCCCAAGTGCTAGAATTTTTTCTCCACTTAAGTATGATTTCCTTTCTTTCCATTAAGGTTTGGATTTCTCAATATCCCCATTCAACTCATTGATGCTATCCTATATGATCTTCTCATTAGTAGGACCATGATAGTATGCAATATTTGCAATCTTAAAAAAAAATACATACCAACATCATTAGGTAATTCAATCTTAAAATAATTATTACTAATTTTAGCCTTGATTTTGAAAGGTTCCATCTTCTTGACTTTCAACTTGGAGAATTTAACACCTTTCAACTACTTCTTCTTCAAGTGCACCCAAAACAAGTCACCAACAACAAAATTTGGCTTCCATTTGCTTTTATTCTTCTTGAGGATTTCTATAGCCTTCTTCTTAATATTGGATTTTACTTGTGCATAAAGATTCCTCATCTCTTGCACAAAATTAGCACTAAGTTGAGCTTCAAGGTATCCACCATCTTTGGACAATTTCAAATGGACTTTTCACAATAGCAACAGGAAAAGCATTATTATATGAAAACTCAACATGATATAATAAGTTTCTCCACCTATTTGACTATCCATCACATAAACATCTTAATATGTTTAGCAAGGATTTATTCACCACCTCTATTTGACCATTAGATTGTGGATAATATGCACTAGAAAATTTTAACATTGTACCTAAAATTTTTCAAAGGGACCTACAAAAGTGACTTGTGAATTTAAAGTCTTTGTCACAAATAATATTTAAAAGAATTTCATGCAACTTCACAACATGATAGAAAAATAAATTTATTATATGAGAAGGATCACTCATCTTCTTGCACAAAATAAAGTGTGCCATCTTGGACAACCTATCAACAACAACAAAAGTTGCATCATTTCCACTTTTAGTTTTTGGAATATCACTCATAAAATCCATAGATAAACTTTTCCATCAAAATTTGGAAATTGGTAAAGGCATATAATGTCCATTCACTCTGATGACCAATGAGGTACCCCTATGCTCAACCATACGAATCACAAGCGTTCATACACAATCCAGTTGAATTCCATGGATGGGACTAGTTGTGGTATCTAGATCGTTATGCTCTGATCATAGTTCACTATCTTCCCACTTGTACTAATGGTAGCTTTGTCACGTATGGTTTAGTCTAAAGTGAGGCATATGATATCTAATTCTATTCTACTTCTAATGGTGACAAAGAAATGAATTAATTAAGCTACTGAACAATGGAGAGTAAAATCTAAGCTAGCCTATGAGTGATGAGTATCCACTCTTAATCATTCGTACATGCCTTGGACTTTGTGAGACTACTTCTAGGATTTCCAAGAATATGTCACTAAGTGTGCCAAATGATACATTGCTGGATTACCAAGTACTTACACTTAAGTGCTCGTGACTAAGGTGTATGCATTTTGTCTAATGATAGGAATAGTAACTAGCAGTAAATGAAAATGTTAACTAGAGGAAATAGTAAATAATTAATAATTAAAATCAATAATAATCTAATTGGGTGCTACAATTATGGGAGTAATCTCAATCTTTATTTCCAGTCATGTAACGTGTCCAAGTACATCACACTCAAACAAAGGTGCCATATGATAATAAGCATCACATTGCAAGCATGCACTGAGAAAATAAAAGGACTAAAAAATAATCTATGAAGAAACTAATTGCAAACTGAAACTGAAACTATTTCTTCTCTTCTATTGTTGTTCAAACTGTGCACCAAAGTGTTGTATTTGTAGACTAGCACGAAGGAGATAATATCTTATATCTGACATCACTTCTTAGGCTCCAATATCGAGTATCCAATATTGGGGCTGACAGATTCATGACTCATTACACTCCTTTACCTCCTTTGAACTTTTGATAAGTCAAACATTCCTTCATAAATTTTAAAACATCAGTTGCCATACTAGGCCAGAAATAGTGTCTACTCATAAGTTTCAATGTTTTATCCCTACTCATGTAACTTACCATGTCACTACAATGCTTTTCAAACAAAATATTTTTCCTAAAGTCCCAATTAGGAATATATACCTTTCCATTATAAAATAATAGTTCATGTTAAATATGATAGTCCCTCCACTAATCTATCCTACTCATCAATGGCTCTTTGAGGATCCTCCAAACCTACACAAAATCAACATCATTCTCATATAAAGAAGTAAAATCACCCATACCTTCAACATGAGGTATGCTAAAATCAACCACATGCATCCTATACAATGCATTAGCAATCATATTGGCTTTCCCTCTTTTGTACTTCAACACAAAATTGAACTCCTATAACTGTGCAACCCACTTCATGTGCTTTGCACTCAACTTCTTTTGTAAGTTTACAAATTGAAGTGCTTTGTGATTTGTCATCAAGGTGAACTCCTTGGGCAATAAGTAATGCCTCCAATGCTTGATTGCTTTAAGAATAGCATATAACTCCTTCTCATATATGCTATATTTCTTCCTTTTTTCATTCAACTTTTCAAAAAGAAAGCAACAAGACTACCTTCTTGTGAAAGTACCCTACCAATGGTAAGTTCAATTGCATCCACCTCCACCTAAAAAAGCTTTTGAAAATCTAGAACTACAAGCATCAATTCACTAATAATATTTACTTTCAGCAAGTCAAAGCTTCCTTGGGTTTCATTATTCCACCTGAAATATTTATTTTTCTTCAACAAAGCAAACATAGGTCATGAAATACCACTAGAATTTTTAATGAACTATTTATAAAAACCTATTAAACCAAGGAATGATCTTACCTCCTTAACATTCTTAGGAGTTTGTCAATTCTTAATAGCCTTCACCTTGGAAGCTTCCATTTGAATTTGGTTTTTAGAAATCACATGCCCCAAATATGTGATTTTCCTCTTAAAGAAATAACTTTTAATTCAGAAACATCCTCAATTTTTTTAGCATTAGGATTACCTCTTTGAAGACCTTGGGTTGAAGTCTCCTCCACCTCCATGATTTATACAACTTTACCCTTTAATGCCTTATGAAGTGAACATTTCCATTACTTGTGTCCCCATTCTTTATAGTTGAAGCACTAGATTTTTTATGAGTTGCTACCTTGACCCTAGCCTCCCTTACCTTAGTCCTTCTTGGCTTTATCCTTCTCATCATCTCTTTCAGTCTTCTTGTCATGGTTGTCATCCTTGTCTTCAAATTTCTACATAGAATCCTTTTCAAATTTGGATCTTTTCTTCTTCTCCTTGGAAGTTTATTTGTTTTCGTTTCCAAATCCACTTAATTTCTTATTATCCTTGAGTTCCAAATCATAAGCCTCATCAAGAGTTTGTGACTCATAAAAAGACAACTCCTGCTGGTACATCACTTTGAGACCTTCTTAAAAATTGAAGCTTGTTTATACTCCTTCAAGTTTACCCTAGCTCGATGGAATAGATTACAAAATTCAATGTAGAATTCTTTAACATCCCTATCACCTTGCCATAGGAATTTTAACTTTATAATAGTATCTTGTCTCTGATGAGACTATTCAAATTTTTTTTTCAACTTGTATTTCATTAAATCCAAATCTCTGATAGATTGACCATTTCATCTTTCATAACCCTAAGACTCCTTTTTCCACCAAGAAGAAGCCATACCCTCTAATTTGGATTCAACAATAGGCATCCTTAAGTTATTTGATACCTCTTCCAACTAAAAATGTCTTTCAAGTACCTTTGGCCATCTCACAAAAGCATTTGTAACATCTACACCATTAAAGGTCTTCAACTCCAAGTACAGAAATCTTGCAGGATTTCTAAATGCTCTAGCAAGCCTTGCCTTATCTTTCTTGTTAAGCTTGCCTAGAGAAGTATTTACCATCATTGGAGCCATTGGAATTCTCATGTGAGGAATATGATTTCCTCCTATTAGAATCCTTCGCTGATGAATTTCTACACTCCCATAGTTGGATTATCCTTCCTCTTCATCTACTTCATCTCCACCTAGTTGTGAAACTTCTTCATCTGAACATGCATGCTTATCACCTCTGCATGTTTATATGTGGCTGGAACTAGCATTTTTATCTACCTTTGCACTAATTTCATCCAATCAAGTAACCATCATCTGAAAGGCAAACTTCATTTTTTCATGTCTCTATTTAGTGCTTGAATCTATTTTTTCTCAGGTGCCATCTAAAATTGATAAAATCCTTAATCAATTCCATGCAACAATAAACACAAAGCTTTGATACCAATAATGCTAGAGAAGGTTCACTCCAATAATTAATCCACTTAAAATACTAAATCTAGATACTATGAAAAGATAATCAATTTTCTAGAAAATAAGAAACCTAGCTATCTTTAATTAATCAACTAGAAGATTGTAACAAGTTTTTCAAAACCCAAAAAACATCAAAGCCTCTTAAGACATTTAAATGATATTTTAAAGAATGAGGCTCTACAACTACATAATGATGATTCTTAATGCAAGACATAATTGATACAATATCTCTCTCATAATCCAAAATTGAGATTTAAATCAAATAAGTAAACAAAAGACAAGAACACATAAGCCAATTCACACATGTTAATCTTGGAGCTACAACCACACTTGCACTTACTCAATGTGCTCTATCATACTCTTGTTAAGCTCTCCTCAACTCAAGAGCTCTTAAAATAATTTATCCATCTCTCAAACATAAAACAATTCATGTTTATTAGAAAATAAGAAAAAAAAACCCTATGAACCTTTTCTCAAGCTCCACTTGAAGATCCTGTGTTGTTTTCCATCCTTTCTTACCTTCTTTTGTTGTTTCCTAAATTGGAATGGCCAATGCAGAAGTTTCCTGACCATATAGGTCATCTTTGGCTTTGGGATGACATCACCTACAAAAATCCCACTTTCAACCAAGACATTTTCTGTTTTTAGGAGATGTCTCCTCTCTAGCCAAGACTTTTACTCCTAGGCAAGATGTCTTGTCTGAGATGTCTCCTCTATTAGCAAGATGTCTCTCTCGAAACATCTCCTCTACAAGTAAGACATCTCCTTGACCTCTAAGGTATCTTCAAAAAGTTTGAAACGTACAAAACACACATACAAGAAAGAACAAGGGGGATCAAAAGAGGTGTCCCTACACCGTCTAATAAACCCAACATCACAAATAATCCAAATATTCAAAAGCACACAACATACTAACCCAATATCAAAGTACCAAACCAATTACCACTCCACCCATCAACCTACAGACAAGGAGACTAGCACACATTATACTTAGTGTTAAATATGTCAATGTTGTTGTGTGTACTTTTTTAAATTTCCAAATATCAAATGCCAAACTACTATGTGCATGGATTTATTATTAGTCTCAAACTAAATGAGAGACATCATCCAAATTATTAGTTCTCAAGGTGCTACCTAGAACTCGCCTCTAACATATAGGAGGCATCAAATAAAAGGACCAATAAACCTAGGATCACCCTCTCCTACAAGATGGGGTATGTAGCAAGAGCCACATTGATGCATCCTAGTGGAGGTTAAGTACCAAATATCTCTAAGGAGTCCATCTCCAATTAGCCACATAACTCAATGCTAGCTCTTGCCAAATAATAACCATGCAAGCATCCAAACAAGATAAACCTTATGTTGATGGTAAATTACTATAACCATGTCCAACATGTCCAAACAATCAAAATATCCAACACAAACAATAACCAACTCCAAGATGGATTCTAACAATTCAACATTTTCAAATAATCCAAAGGATTCAACAATCAACACCAAACTAAAATCAATAAACCAACAAACTCAAATCGAACAAACTGAATCAAATTAAACAATTAATCTGAAAATAAAACCAATATACCAATAAACTCAAATCTAATGAACCAAATCATAATGAGTTCCCATGACATGAAGAGATCAAGAATGATGAATTAGATACCATGATCTGACGACAACATTACCCAGACTACTGTAGCACTTTCTAAATGATGGTGTATTTTTCCTATGCGTTTTGATGTGCTTTACAAGATTTTGGATGCATTTGGGTATGTTTAGATGAGTTTAAAGTGTTTTGGGGCAAACTGGAAACTATTTGAAGGCATAAAGAGATTTCAAACTTTAGTTTGGATGGCTTTTCAAACTATCTTGGTAGGAAAGACATCTTTCATGACATTTACTTTTTAGAGGTGGAGTAGACATCTATTGTTTAAGGATAGAGTATATGTCTACATTCCAAGGGTAGAGGAAATGTCTACTATATAGGGAATACATCTTTCAGAGAGACAAGACATCTTCTCCCTAGGGAAAACATCTTTCAAAAGATAATTTATAGCCTAGAAAGACATCTTTCTTTCTAGTAAGATGTCTTTTCTACAAGGAAGGTATCTTTCCGAGAGTCTTGACACTTAAAGAAAGATGTCTTTTTGATAGTGAGCATGTCTTATTCAAGAGGAACAAGGGCCAAAATAGCTGGCAAAAATTAAAAACAAATGACACTTGCCAAGCATATTAAGGACATGGAAAAATAATATTCATGAAGCATGATGGTGTAACAAAGAGAGGAAAGATGTAAACAAAACAACAACACCAAGAGAAGGATCTAACTCTCACAAGCTATTGAAACTCACAAGCTCATAAAATAGAATTCTCACAAATTAATGGAATTCAAAGAATTTGGTGTTGAAATAAACATGATGAATTCAAAGCTCTAAATGCAAGGATAATATGCAAGTTCCTAAATTTGATGGTAAGCCAAAGATACTTGCATTCCCATGAATGAATCAACAATTTACATGGAAGTAAAATTCAGAAGCAAAGACAAATGCAATGAATTAGTGATGCAAAATTATATAAGCTCTTCATTGATAGCAAAATCCAATTCTACAAATTGTTGATAAAATTTTCTTATAAAATCCATACCCAAAAATGATGAATGCTAGCAATAAATGCAGTAATTGAGTAGTAAATTAAATTATAGTAAATCTTATTTCAAACAACTAAAGAAAAATCCAAACATCCCAAACAAGATCTATATGAATCTATAAAAATTTAGGAGTACCCATCCCACACAAATGCACACAATTCCTACCAATTCTAATAAACAGAAAAGAGACTAGGATTACTCACTTGGTGATGAGTAGCGAGGTACCCCTACACTCAACCATACAAATATGCGCATTTCACGCATGATTTGGTCGAACTCCGTAGATGGGCTAGTAGTGGTATCTAGATAGTTACTCATTGATTGTAGTTTGCTGTCTTCCCACCTAGACTAGCATTTGCTTTATCATGTATGGTTTAGTCTAGAGTGAGGTGTATGATGCAGTCCTAAATTAGTGCTACTCCTAGAGGTAATAAAAAATAACTTTAATTAAGCTAGGAGAAAAAGGGGTATAGAGTTAAGCTAATAGGACATAGGAGGAGAGAATCTAAACTAGCCTAAGTGCGATGAGCATCTGTTCCTTAATCATCCGTACACATCTTGGGCCTCATGTATGACTACTACTGGGATTACCAAGCACATATCCTAGGTATGCTATTGGAATACCAAGTAGTCACACTTAAATGCTCATGACTAAGTTGTACCCATTCTGCATTTAATAACAAGGATAGGAGTTGAGGGTAAAGAAGTATTAATTAAGAAAGCAATAAATAACAATTAAATAATTAAACTAAGTGAATGTTGTAATGATGAAGTAATCTCGATCTTTATTTTCGATCATGTGGGCATCCAAGTACGTCACACTTAAATAAAGGTGTCATACAATTACAATCATCATACTACAGGCATGCACTAGGAGAAAGGGTTGAGAAGAACTAAAAATGAAAACTAACTTCTAACTAAACTACTACTTCCCTTTGTGCGCTACATGTGTATTTATAGGCCCACATAGGAATCACGATATTGTATATCTAATATCATTATTTAGGTCATGATATCGCGTACCCAATATTGTGGATCCGATATTGAGGGTCTGATATCAGAGCCTAATGAATCATGATTCATCATACCCCCACGACTAAATGAAAAATCATCCTTGAGTCACAAAAAATGAGAACAAGCCCCATTGATTACCCATTGGATAGCTATGGGATTATTAACTAACTAGGAATTATTCATGCCACAGTGGAGAATTGAATAGAACAAAATTGGGACACAAACACAAAATTACAAAATTGCAAAATTTTATTGGAACTCATGTGGTTCCAAGTGGCGGTGGCTCCTCCATGGGTTGCTTCCCCTTATCTTGTGCTCCAGGTTTTGGGATTTGGTGGCTCTGAAGGAGTGCCTAGATATTTTCCTCTTTGGTTCGAGGATCCTGTGCCCTCCATGTTGATGCTCCAATGTTTGATGGAGTCAGCACTTCCCATGGACATGGCAGTTGTGGAAACATCTGATTTGCTTTGATGTACCAAGCCACAAACAGCTATCATTCTACCTCACAGGCTTTAGCTTTATCTTTATAGTCCTAGTAATCTATAAGCCATCAAGCCAAGTCTATTGTGACATCTTTCTACCCTTGGTAGCTAGCCTTGACCACCTTCAACTCAGAATTTGCAACTTCTAGCCTTTACAATGTTTTCTTATGTTCCAAAAATTCTATTTCGTATTTGGTGTAGGTGGTAACTACCTGCTTCTCCAACTCTATTCTTAGGCATCCTACTATTAACATGGCTAGATTGGCATACCGTAGGTTTACCAATTTCATAGATCTGCAGGTCTTGATTTTTGAGCTCTGCTTGGTGGACAAATGCATATGTGTCCAATATGGCCCACCAATCAATGTGCTGAANAAATGCATATGTGTCCAATATGGCCCACCAATCAATGTGCTGAACATTGAAGGTATTAATGTGGGCCTTGGCCATATGGATCTCATTCTCGATGACTTACTTGTACATCCCCACCTGGTCTTTGAAATGCTCTTTTAATTTTTCATGTCGCTTGGCCTCATTTTGCCACATGCTTATTTCAATGGCCGTCTTCTGACAGATTGTGCATAACTCCTCCATTGAAAGGGTTCAATTCTTTCTAACCAAGCGATTCAGGTCTTGGTGGACCCTAACCAACTGTTCTCATCACTGCTAAAAATTTTCTTTGAGAACTTTCTTCTGTTTCTCCACAATGGTCAACCGAAGATTATCTACAATGAGCTATTTATTCTCTTCTTATAGNCTTTGAGAACTTTCTTCTGTTTCTCCACAATGGTCAACCGAAGATTGTCTACAATGAGCTATTTATTCTCTTCTTGTAGGGCCTTGAGTGCTTTGACATGCATGTATGTTTGCGCTTGTGCCTTGGAAGCATCCCAATTAGCCTCCTCCATCTCCTCTGCCACTCTTTTCTTATCCACCAATAGTTTATTGAGATGCTCTATCCTGAAAGTGTCCAACTCGTCTACAGGAATGAATTGAGATGGATCTTGTTGTGCAACTTGTAGGGTAACGAGCCTTTCTTGGAGTCTTGCCAACTCCACCTCCACATGCTTAAACTTGATCTCTGACATGACCAGCTTTCCTTTGGTGGAGATGAGGTCTAATTACATTGCTATGACATCTTGTGGGATGTCAAACAAGGACGTCATTACTTGTCCTATCTGCAGTAACTAATCAAGAACATCCTCATGCTCTGCAGGAGTCATTGAGGGACTAACCAAAGTTTAAGCATTGTGTGCTCCTATGAAATCCACTAGTAACACAATAGGGATGTTGAAGGATTTCTTGATGTGGTCCATAACCACTTTTGTAGCTCACACTACATCTTGGTGCTGCATGACCACTACTATGGCCCCTTCACCAGTCTCTAGTTGCACCTGAAAGGATGCAACATTTACTGAAATCTGTTGTGACCAATGGGTCTTCCCTCAACCTGTCTAGATGGACACTTCACCCCATGTGCAATCTATAGAAACTATGGGCCGTATGGTGTCATTGATGATGTGGAAGAGATTGGCATCATCACAACTTCCCCAACTGACCGTCTCAACGATGGCCTTGAGATGGCTCACCAACGATCGATAATCCTATGATGATAGCAACAATTAGTCTCACTGGCTCATGCTAGGCCCTGCTTCTTGCTATTGATTGGGCCTTATACTTGGGAGTTGGCTAGGCCCTGCAATTTGAGTTGTAGTGGGCCCCACCGTCTGTTCTTGTTCTAGCTCCAACGTCTCACTAGCACTCTTCCTTGGGGCTAGTGGCTTCAATAACTCAGCAAACGAAGCATTTTGGGCTCTTCTGGGGATGTCATTGGTGTACCCCAAAATTCAAACATGCCTACACAACTTCCTAATGAGACAAGAGAAGGGCATCATGAACTTCCTTGTCTTGGATTTTTCAAACCACCTCAAGATCTCCATCAGATACAGATGGAGAAAGTTAGCATTAACCTTGTCCATCAATATCACACTTCCTCTTGCCACATACATTGAGATTCTATTGAATCTTTTTGTGGGGAAGATGTGATAAGTGTCAATCTTGAAATATATTCTTTCTTCCAATGTCAACTCTTCATATGTCTTTTCCTCCTTGCCGTATGCCCTTTTCAACCAAATCCTTCGCACATCAGCATTGAAGTGAGTGGGAAGGTGAGCAATTTTTGGCCTTGTATTCAGAAGGTTTAACACTTCCAAAATGACCTTGGTGGAAAAATATATAAACACACCACCAATGTCAACTATGGTGCCTTCTTCTTTATTATGCCAAAATTGGTATGTTTCTCCTAAATACTAGGCACCACTTTCAAAGAGGATGGGCCATGATGGGGATCCTTTGAGTTGGTCCCTAACGACCTCAGGAGCAAACTCCATGAAAGGTCCAAAGTTCAATTTGAAAATCACAACTACCAACATGGACCTTTCATGGATGGCTTGAACACACTCTGGGAACAACATGAGATGTTGTCCCTATTCAAGTACTTCAGCAACTCCTGCTTCCACCTATCCCAACTACACAGTAGTAGGAGGCTCTTGATGGATGCTAAATGATTGCACCTCCTACTCTGCATGTTGCTTGGGAGATGCCTAGCCTCTGCCTCTCCTTGGTTGCTTGGATACACCTTGAGATGGTCCTTCTTGTTGTCCACATTTAGGGGTCATCTACAATCACACAGGGTTGATCATTAGTAAGGTTGCTTACAAAAGTTGAGTTATACCTTACATCTTGTCTTAATGAGTTCATTTTCTTATTTCATGTAATTCAGAGTTAAGAAATTTTGTGAAAATTTCCCCTAAAATTTTTAATATTGGGCCCAATTTGATTAGGTGGCTTTAATATTTAATTTCTTGGTGTAGGTGAGGAGATAAGATTATTTTTGGAAATATATTTATCATTTTTATAATCAATTACCCTTTGTAGTATCCTTTGGGCAATGATGAATTTTGAAAAATTTATGCACAATTTGGAGTGTACCCTTCCCCCACGACTAAGCTAAACACTCCAAGTTTAGGTAGGTTCAATTAGAATGAGAATCGGAGAGCTAGCGAGCGAGTTATGGCTGGTTGACAAAGAGGTGTGCAAGTCGCAATTCATGGAAGAAAATTTGAAAAACTCCCCCATGTGAACAGTTGAGAATGATGTTGATGTGCGTGGGGGGGGGGGGTCCATATATATAGTTTTTGTTGATGTGATGTCACATACCCGATAGCGCTTCCCCGATATTACATTCGACCCGATATTGGGTACCCAATATCGCTGCCTATTGAAAATAGGGTACTTAGAAAAATTGATAAATTTCTAAAATTCTAAGGTAGAAAATGAATGACTTGAGGTCAATGTAAAAGGTCCAAGGTAATATTAAACAAACCTGAAGGCACAAAAAGTATAATGGTGTAGGATCTGACAATAAAAGTCATGAAGAGTATGAGGAAAAAGGACATGTTTTGGTACATAGGAATGGTTGAACCGAAAGGATGATAAGGGAAAGAATGTAGTACTCAGAGGGTATAAAATGATGTGATGGTGATGTGTAATGAGTGGAAATTACAAGGGTTATGCAAGTGGATCCTCCCCAAAGCAGGTTCCTACCTATGATGCCCTTACGTAACCACCCTAGCACTAGAGGGTGAAATGTAATCCACATCAATTCCACAAAACACACACATGTAGATACCACCATAATGAGGTATGAATTTTTATGCTACACAAGACACAAGTCACAAATGTTTGAACAGCAAAATGAAGCAAATTGTAGAAGGGATTGCAAAGATTGGGACATGAGGTAACTAACCCAGGGCATAATGAGTCTTGAGTGTAGGGCATGATTAATGTGTCATTAACCCATCGCTCAAAAATTAAAACCAAGTCCATTCCTTCGATCAGTGACATTGCATTATTTCATCCCATGGTGGACATTTATAAAAAGATAATGACAGCAAGGCGTACGATCACTTGGCATTTCGTTCAAGGGAGGAGTGATTTGAAATTTCTTTGTAGCACTTTGGTCTTGATCTTTTCTTTTTCTTTTTGTGTGGTAGCTTTGGCACACTCTTCTTACTCTTTTTTTTTATGCGTAATCTAGAGAAGCCACCTACCTTTAGGCATGGATGCATGTCTTCTAGTGGGATCCCCCTAGAATAGCATTAGGTTTCTTTATTGGGTGCCTTTAATACTCTTACTCCCATTTTTCATTAGATCTACAAGGATCTTAGTACACCCAAGCTGCATGGTAACTCCTATAGATGTCACCAAAGAGAATCCACAAATCCCCTTGATGTCACACCCTAGCCATTTCCTCATGGTCCATCATTTGTCGCTCTAAGCATAATGAGCACAACATTATTTTAAGTTTTAATGATGTCAAGAATATCATCATACCTAGAGTATAATCTCTTATTAATAGAATGGATGGGTGGATGTGATGGGCTTACTGTCCAAGTAATTAGTCACGTGAGACTTGATAGCATAGAATAACACCTCAACCAATGAGTCACATGAGTGCTTTATTTGTAAATGAGATTACGCATAAAAAAAAAGATAAAACAATAATGTGAAAGATGAAAAACTGAAAAACAAAAAATTGTAAAATTAAAGAAAATGAAAAATATTTATTAATCCTACTTGTTAGAATGGAGGATACCCCCCATAACTAAACGATTGAACATAGCTAGGATTAATAAATGAAAGGTTGGGATCCTTGCATGTTGGAAAGATTGAAACCCAATCATACTTACTCATTGGGGTTCACACACTTGATTAAAGTTGACATAGTGGGGTAAGCTATAAGATGTGGTTAATTTATAAGGAGTTGACCCACTATAGCACTTGTGACCATAAGATGGTATGCAAGGATCAATATGTCTCCCTATGTGGCTATGTTCATTGGGCCACATGGTTGTTGGAGTTTTGATTGGTGGCCCTGATAAGGTAACACGAGGTGTTGGATTCAAGGAGAAAGATGCACCATAGTGTTGGACTTGTGCTGAGTTGGAAAATATAGTGGTCTTGGAATTATGATATCCCTTTCATGTCTAAAGAAGGGATGCCTTCGATGTTGTGGAGGGTTCCCACTACTGGTGCTATGGTGCAAATCCTTTGGGTACAATTGGTGGCACTATAGAAGGAGGTGAAGGATGAGAATGTTGAAATTGAGGAAAAGTGTAAGGTACCCAAGGTGGTGGTCCTGTTGGCGAGGATGCAGGTTGATGATATTGAGAAGAATGATAATAATGTGGTGAGATAGAGGATGTTGACTCGATTGGGGAAATAGAATGCTGAAGCTGATAAGCGCTTAGGCTCGGATGATATGAAGGGTGTGACCAGTTTGAGGGTGGCCTCCCCCATGACTGGGATCTTTGCCACTGTGATTGAACACAGTATTTTTGTACGAACTCTAGATGAAACATTCTTCCCCAATGCTCATGCAAATGGGACAAGATTGGACATTGACCTTTGGGGTGATTGTACAGGCAAATGTTACACTAATACGTATGATTAGCAATTGAGTTCTTATTCTCTTCAACTCTTCTTTCTGATTATCTAGTGGTATTCCATCCTATTTCTTGGTTCATCATGACTCTACCTCCAATAATGTTGGCATATTCTCCACATTTTTCATGTATCCACTCCGTCATCTTATTGATCTTTACCTCAATTTCATCTAGTGATTGTAATATTGGCAAAGATGCTTCCACCTCCTTGAGGTGAGTTGATTTTTCCTCTTCCTAATTATGGACCTTTGTTGATTTAAGATTTTGGTTCATTGAGATTTTTCAACATTCTCCCATTTAGCCATTTCTCCTTCTTCTTTTGCTAGCTGCTTAATAAGCTCTTGGAATTGATGGGTTCAACATCCCTAAGGTTTCCCTTGTTTCATTATAGAGCCCATCTATAATATGATACATTAGCCTCTCCTCAGAGAACCCATGGCCTAGGCAGTTGTTTAACAATGCATA
>MNCI01009017.1:128101-186523 GCA_015680685.1 Gnetum montanum | reverse complement strand
CAATGATGAAGTAATCTTGATCTTTATTTCCAATCATGTGCGTGTCCAAGTACATCACACTTGAATAAAGGTGTCGTACAATTACAATCATCACACTGCGGGCATGCACTGGGAGAAAGGGTTGAGAAGAACTAAAAATAAAAACTAACTTCTAACTAAACTACTACTTCCCCCCATGCACCTACATGTGTATTTATAGGCCTACACAAGAGTCACGATATCGTGTATATGATATTGTTATTTAGGTCGCGATATCGTGTACCCGATATCGTGGGTTCGATATCGAAGCCTAATGAATCACGATTCATCACTTGGAAACAAAGCTCAAAACCCACACAATAATGGAGCTCATCTACAAATCTAACACTACTCATGATCTCAAATTGATAATATCTCCTTATCCTACCATAAGCTTTGAATCCAACAACTTATCTCCTTCCAAAAATCAGATGTTACGATGTCTGAATAATAGAGTTATGGGGTTTTTCACGAAGTCATCCCAAAAATTATATGGAGGGGAAATAGACTAATCACCAAAACTAACATTCATCCAAAGACAATCTACCATAAAATCCTCCTAACTTAGGTAACTCCTCCATCTATGACAAGTGTAACCAAAATCATCATAAGGAAGAAATAACACATGCTAACTAAGTCAACCAAATAAAGTAAAATAAAGTAAGGCTAGCTCATGCACAAAACAATCTAGGTAATAAGTGCCAAACCATGCCATGCCCACACCATAACTTCCATGAGATCTTGCCAAAACTCATCACCAAGATTAGTGCAAATCAACTTAGTGAAATACATTAATACGTAATATCATAGAAATGCACATGACTAGAGTAATGCATTAATATTGTAATATTACATAGAGTATGAAATATTAAAAATATATTGAATATTAAATACATAATGCTGGAAATTTAAGTAATAGACAACATGACCATAACATAATACACACAAGCATATCATCCATACATCACTAAGCACAAAGCATAAGAAGAAAGATATTAATCATAGCAAGAGCATAAATCTTTACGTAGCTAATATCCATGTGAATAAATGCTTTATTATCAACACTGTTACCTTGATATATATATATTTCTATATATATCAAAGCTTTAATCATGACATTACTAAATTTATATGCATGATTACTATTATAGTCTTTACTAAACTAGCACGTTTATTTCTAACATATAAACATCTATTAAAGTAACTACTAATCTAATTAGACTTACCAAAACATGTTAATAACATCTACTTGCATTACACTTGTCTAGTAAAGTAACATACAAACTATGAAGCACATGTAACAATAAATCCCACTATCCATAGCTGATGAGTGGCGAGGTACCCCTACACTCAACCATACGAATACAAGTGTTACACGCATGATTCGGTCGAACTCCCCGGACTAAGTGCCTACACGCCTTATGGAACACCTAAGGTTAATCAATTGTTGTCCTCCCAAGCTTACTTGTATTTTTCATGGTTTTATGGTTAAGTAAGTTTGAGGCATGTGATTTTTATATCTGTTATGTTTTTATTGCCTATGCTAATGAGGGAAAGGGTGAAGAGACTAAGTAACTAGCTTTAACTAACTAAGCCTTAATTACCCTAGCATCAATATCCATTCCCACTTACTGTTTCACACCCTGAACCAATGCAACATTGCTGGGATTACCAAATGCTATTCGTTACTGGGATTACCAAGCGTAACGCACGTGCTCGAAGTGGTCATACTGAATGCACTTAACTAGGAGTTAAGGGTTGAAAGAGATTTAATTAACTAATAAAGCATTTAAACATTTAAAAATAATTAAAGTCCTATTTAGCTTAGTCCATGTACTGCAAGGTTTATCCAAAAGTTCATCTTTATTGCCGTACACAATTGTGTGCTTAGGTACAGAATTGCTCGAATAAAGATCCATTCACTTTGGGACTCTTACTACGAGCACATGGAAATTATTCTAACTTTGGAATGGAAAAATGACAAGATTTTGGCTAAGGTCTAGATCTAGATGGAAAAACAAGGGAGAGTCACCTCTTATTTATAGAACTGGCGGTGGGCTGTGATATCGCATAAGCGATATCGCACAATATTTTGTACGCAATATCGTGGCCCATGCGATATCACGTCCCATCATACCCCCATGACTAAATAAAAACTCGTCCTAGAGTTCCTTATAAAACATTAGGAAGGTATGGGATTATTAACTTGAATGGAACTAATGGTGAATGGGATGACATGTGAACGGATCATCATTACAGAACATGATAAAACTAGTGTTCACGACAACAAGAGTGAACACTTTATACATTTGACATCAGGCCTTATTTGGTAGCTGAGAGAAAAGAGAGAAGAGAGAAGAAGTCTACTACTGCCAATGCCAAGATTGCACCTTTCATTGTCCATCCATAAGCNGTTCCCTCTAAATCCAATCCGTTGTTGTATGATTGCCATCTGCACACACAACACAGTCTTATATTAGCAAGGGTAAATGAATCATAATGCAATTGATACCTTGCTTCGGTGTAAGGTCCATTGGCTGAGTTGTGGTATGGCTGATTGCGGATTCTGGATATATCCTAATGATGACTATCCAAGGTGTAGGGGTTAGGAGAAAACCAAAAAAATTGGACTAGGATCCCCATGACTAATTGCGAACCTCCAGTAGCAAGAGAATGGAAAAAGAGAAGGAATAAGAAGGATGAAGAAAAGAGACAACTATAATGTCGATAAAATGGATGTCAATATGGAAATGAATGAAATAAATGGTGATTGCAGTAGTGTTTAAAGGAAAGAAATTAACAGATGTACCAAATAGGAATGTTAATGAGTCCTCCCCAAAGTAGGCTCATGCCCTTAATGCCCTAACAATCCCATGTTCAAAGAGTCTGTAGGCTTTGGGAATGTCATTTGGAAACAAAAGTTAAAGTCTTAACCACAAGAATTTACCAAAAAGAAAACAATGCATCCACCAAGATATGAACTATTGATACAACCAGCAATGAGGTAATAAATGGAAAAAGAAGGATGGAGAGAAGAGAATGGAATGGAATCTCAAGAACAAGGTGGTATATAGCCTCTTGTGTATTTAATGATTAATTGTGACTTAGTAGATCCCATTCCAAGTTCGGCCTCAAACAAACCACATCCAGTGACTTCGCATCAATGCATTCGGCCAAATCATCCACTTGAAGTAACCAAAATGCCTTCACCGAAGAGCCACCACCATTCCAATAAAACGAATGAGGAGAGAATGAGAAGCGAGAAGAGCCTTAGTTAGAGGGAACATGTTTATTTTAGTTCCATAACCAGTGCTTGTAGCCCAAGTGATTATTTCATCTAAGGGGTGTGCTTTGAATTCTCACTATTTTTTTTTTTGTGAGAACCATACCATGCAAAGACTTCTTATTTTTATTTACTCAGCTTCCTGATAATATGGCAATCGTCGGAACGATAAGAAAACTCAAGAAGAAAACATCCAAGTACCCAAGAGAATGGCCAGCACAAGAGCATCAAATCCCCTTGAATTCACACCCTTTTCAATCCTTGAGTCCTTCCTTAGTTTGAGAAATACCTAGTCACCGATTTATTGATAGTTCTTATTATTGAGAAGGTGACTGTACAATTCCAAGCCAAGAGAACCCATAGAAATTTATGGATGCGTGGATGATGTGGACTCATTGCCTGCTATATCAAAAGAACCATACCTTAGTATCAACATCGTATCTTAAAGGTAAAAACCAAACATTAGCAACCAATAGAAAATAGTTCATACCATCATTTAATAGCACTTATTGGGTGACAAACTTAACAAAATGGATAAGACACACATAAATAAAAGAAAAAGTATAAACGATGTTGTAAAACAAAAACAAGACAAGTTAAAGAAATTTGTAAAACAAAAACTTAAAAGGGGGGGGGGCCTCAATTGATTAGCATAGGTGGCCATCTCCCCCATGACTGAATTGAAAGGGAGAAGTGTCCAACTTATCCCAATTAATGTTTTTAGATTAAGGATTGGAAGTTGGCTACACTCATACTCTAATGTATCTATTNCGTCAACTGGACTTGCAGCAGGAGAGTCACCACACATCGTTGAAGGGCAAAGGCCCCCATAATGCTTCGCCCGTCATAAGAGAAATTAAGGGTGGTGAACCTATCTCAATAGGTTCTCCACGAAATGATGTTCCCCCTCCTAACGATAGTGAGGAGGTGGTGTATCAGAACCTGTGCTCCACGATTCACAACCATGGTTTTGATTCCCACGAACACCAAGTGTTCACTGAGGGAATACAAGTACAAGATAAGGGTAAGCATTCTGATCGTCATCACGATTGGGGTCATAGCCACCGAAGAGAAGGTAAGAAACATCATCATGGCGGTGGATCCCCTTCTTCTTCTCCTTCATCGCACCATTCACCCTCTCCTTCCACATCGAGACGCAATCACAAAGAGCACAATCGTGAGGATAAGGGTAAGGATAAGCAAGATGAGAGAACTGAGAGCGAGGACGAGGGCATTCTAGAGAATCAAGGCATAGAAGGGAAAGTAGGGAATCACGTAGGCATCATAGACGTCATGAGAGAGATGATCATGATGAACCCCTACTAGCAACCCGAAGTATGTTAAACATTACGGAGGCAGTTAGAATACTTACAAGGCACTAGAAAGATAGCCGGATCAAGAGACTAGACATGAATAATATCCCACAGTTTGAGGGGCAATACAATGCTGATCCACAAAATCACTTATAGGCATTCCACGATGCCTGCGTCTTGCAAAATATTGAAAACGAGTGGCAAAAGTTAAAGTTGTTCCCTAGGACACTCATAAAAGAAGCAGAAAGCTGGTACTAGTCCTTAGAACCAAAATCCATTAGACGATGGAGTACGATGCTAGAATTGTTTAACGATAAATACCAAATGTACTCCAGAGTGTCCAACTTGCGTAAGTAGATCCAAGGATGGAAGTAGAGTAATCATGAACCCTTGGATGCTATCATGGGCCAATATTATGCATTGCTACATCGTTGCTTGGGCCATGGTTACGCATAACGGGATCAACTACGCCATCTCGTAGATGGGCTAAAACATGAAACTAGGAAAACCCTTGGAACATATGCCTAAGGGAGATTATCTGAACTTAGGTCCCATGAAGTTCATAAATTTTTGGAGCAAGTAGCTAAGGAAGAAGGAGAGCTACGAAAAAGAGAAAGTGAGGAAGAATATAACTGCAATCCTTCCCTCTAAAAGAAGGGAGTAAGATTCTATGAGGAAGAGGATGAGTCACCACTCGAAGAGTTGGTGAATAGAAAAACCTTACAGCTTCAAAAGTTAACAACCGAAGTGTCGGCTAAGGTAGATCAAATGTGGGACTCCTTAGATAGTAGATTCGAAATGATTTTAAAAATCATAGAGGAGCCTAAGGAACAAAGTAGTGACCATGATAAGAAAAAGCGGAGAGATTCAGACCATGCACATAGCAAGGGTAAGGAAAAAATGACTATCGTGNTCCTTCTTCCTTAGCTACTTGCTCCAAAAATTTATGAACTTCATGGGACCTAAGTTCAGATAATCTCCCTTAGGCATATGTTCCAAGGGTTTTCCTAGTTTCATGTTTTAGCCCATCTACGAGATGGCGTAGTTGATCCCGTTATGCGTAACCATGGCCCAAGCAACGATGTAGCAATGCATAATATTGGCCCATGATAGCATCCAAGGGTTCATGATTACTCTGCTTCCATCCTTGGATCTACTTACGCAAGTTGGACACTCTGGAGTACATTTGGTATTTATCGTTAAACAATTCTAGCATCGTACTCCATCGTCTAATGGATTTTGGTTCTAAGGACTAGTACCAGCTTTCTGCTTCTTTTATGAGTGTCCTAGGGAACAACTTTAACTTTTGCCACTCGTTTTCAATATTTTGCAAGACGCAGGCATCGTGGAATGCCTATAAGTGATTTTGTGGATCAGCATTGTATTGCCCCTCAAACTGTGGGATATTATTCATGTCTAGTCTCTTGATCCGGCTATCTTTCTAGTGCCTTGTAAGTATTCTAACTGCCTCCGTAATGTTTAACATACTTCGGGTTGCTAGTAGGGGTTCATCATGATCATCTCTCTCATGACGTCTATGATGCCTACGTGATTCCCTACTTTCCCTTCTATGCCTTGATTCTCTAGAATGCCCTCGTCCTCGCTCTCAGTTCTCTCATCTTGCTTATCCTTACCCTTATCCTCACGATTGTGCTCTTTGTGATTGCGTCTCGATGTGGAAGGAGAGGGTGAATGGTGCGATGAAGGAGAAGAAGAAGGGGATCCACCGCCATGATGATGTTTCTTACCTTCTCTTCGGTGGCTATGACCCCAATCGTGATGACGATCAGAATGCTTACCCTTATCTTGTACTTGTATTCCCTCAGTGAACACTTGGTGTTCGTGGGAATCAAAACCATGGTTGTGAATCGTGGAGCACAGGTTCTGATACACCACCTCCTCACTATCGTTAGGAGGGGGAACATCATTTCGTGGAGAACCTATTGAGATAGGTTCACCACCCTTAATTTCTCTTATGACGGGCGAAGCATTATGGGGGCTTTTGCCCTTCAACGATGTGTGGTGACTCTCCTGCTGCAAGTCCAGTTGACGTTGCGCTTTTGTGAGATGGTAGTCCCTCATGTTATAATCACATGCAACGTACTCAGCATATAATTGCAACATGTCAATTCGTGCAAGGGCACGAAGGAGAATGTTGGGGGCAGCTCTGTTTGGAGGCAACACTATGTTACCCTCCAAGTCTCTCCATCGCAGTTGTTCGTCTTGATGAAAGACAAAGGTAAAGTCGAGTATATATTCATCATGATGAATATATACCACACTAAATTATTGAGGAACTGGCGATTCTTGGTTATGTATGTTGTGCCACTGACTGTCTCTTGTGTGATCCCTAGGTGGTGAAGTGCTTTTATGAGAAGAAGACATCTTAGTTTAGTTCGGTGTGCTATTGACCGTTGTTTAAATTTTCTTCTGATTAACCTTAAGGGTTCGTTTAAGCTTCCCAACGATGTGGATGATTTCCTATGTTCTACTTAGCGCACAAACAACTTAGTCCCCAGCAACAGTGCCAATGATGAGTGGCGAGGTACCCCTGCACTCAACCATACGAATACGAGCGTTACACGCGCGATCCGGTCAAACTCCGCAGACTAAGTGCCTACACGCCTTATGGAAAACCTAAGGTTAATCAATCATTGTCCTCCCAAGCCTACTTGTATTTGTCATGGTTGTATGGTTAAGTAAGCATGAGGCATGTGATTTTTATATCTTTTATGTTTTTATCGCCTATGCTATGAGGGAAAGGGTGAAGAGACTAAGTAACTAGCTTTAACTAACTAAGCCTTAATTACCATAGCATCAGTATCTGTTCCCACT
The DNA here is from genome assembly GCA_015680685.1 of Gnetum montanum. NCBI lineage: Eukaryota > Viridiplantae > Streptophyta > Gnetopsida > Gnetales > Gnetaceae > Gnetum > Gnetum montanum. The sequence continues at coordinate 179,074 of MNCI01009017.1, read as the reverse complement.
TGCTGTTTCACACCCTGAACCAATGCAGCGCTGCTGGGATTACCAAATGCTATTCGTTACTGGGATTACCAAGCGTAACACACATACTTGAAGCGGTCGTCCTGAATGCACTTTACTAGGAGTTAAGGGTTGAGAAAGATTTAATTGACTAATGAAGCATTTAAACATTTAACAATAATTAAAGTCCTATTTAGCTTAGTCCATGCACTACAAGGTTTATCCAAAAGTTCATCTTTATTGTCGTACACAATTGTGTGCTTAGGTACAAAATTGCTCAAATAAAGATCCGTTCACTTTGGGACTCCTACTGCAGGCACATGGAAATTATTCTAACTTTGGAATGGAAAAATGACAAGAGTTTGGCTAAGGTCTAGATCTAGATGGAAAAACAAGGGAGAGCTGCCTCTTATTTATAGAATTGGCGGCGGGCTGCGATATTGCGTACGTGATATCGTAGGGAAAGACGCGATATCGCGGCCCATGCGATATCGCGTCCCATCAATAGCTAACCCACATAATGAAAATGCGCATAACTATATATAAATATATACAAAACTACTAACTCTAATATAATCAATGAAGAATAAAATACATGATCTCAACTTAAGCACATTGCCAAACATATCAAAATGCAATAACGATAACAATGAGGTGTTCGATTAGTGGTAAAACTCTTAATTTGAAAGCTCCAAGTCATAGGTTCAATTCTAGTAGGTGATGCTGATTTATAAAGTTCTAATTAGACTATTTATCTTGGTGTGTACCTATATTACAATTATTTCAGGGTTCCAACAAAATACAATAACAATCAATAATAAGCTATTTACAAGCATATCTTATGCTTGTCAAAGTAGCCTTAATTCATTATCAGCATCCATGGTACCTACCAACTCATTCAACTAGGTTAATGCCATAGCGAAATATGTAATTATTATAAATACATGGCTAACGTCTCTTTAGATGACTATCTCATTAAACACCTTCATATAAATAATAGTTAAGAGATACTCAAAGTCTATGTACATAGTACAAGCTTAAGGAATTAAAATATATAGTGTTATGACCTCTCCACCTGCACTAACATACTAATTGAGTACCTTCACTGCAAACAAAGTATTCTATTACCTCAACTACACACACAAATTGGCAACCAAGCAGCGCTACACCATGGTCCACAACATCACACTCTTTTGGGTATATGATGGCTTGTTAGGCTCCTACTTCCCCCACACCAAAATTGACTCCTTCCCCAACTTTATTTTTGGGGTTGATCAACTAGGGGTGGTTGTTCATGCTAAAGACCTACCTACCTATTGTTGATATCATGACATCCAACTAGTCAACCTTTGACATGGGTGCATCTCAGCCCCATTGCTGCAACCCACACAAAGGCCACCCCACCCCCCTAACTAGGAGTGGCCATTCATGCTAAAGACTTGCCCACCTATCACTAGTGGCCATTCATGCTAGAGACTTGCCCACCTATCACTAATATCATGACAACGATCAACTAGGGGTGGCCATTCATGTTAAACATGACATCCAATTGGTTAACCTTTGACATGGGTGCATCTCAACCTCATAGCATTTTCTAATAGTAACACCGCCCACTACTTGCCATTGCATAGGTATATCCAGATTTTGCTATGCATGAACACGTGTTGCCACACCTTTGGAATTTACCAGGGCAATGGTGGTCATGTAAATAATCCTTTGTTGTTATCTATTTTGCAATGATCAGATGATTAGTGCACTTTAGCCTAGCTTTCTGTAGCTTTTCTGTAGCTTTTGCATAAACTACAAGCATGTAACGCTTAAATTTTTAATCTCATATATATATATATATAATGTCACCTTCAAATGTTTTCTTTTATTTTTTAAAAAGCATACTGTATTGCACAGAAATAAAATTATAATAAATCAACAAACCTGGGCATACTCTATTGCACCGAAATAAAATTACAGTAAGTCAACAAACCTAGGCAGAACTTTGAAAACGTGTGAAGTGTTACGAAATGGCACGCAGGTAGCACCAGTAAAAGGACAACGCGCGCAGGAAGAGGAAGAGGAACAGGCATAGGCATAGGACGAGGCGGCCCTCTGTGGCAACGGATCTGCAGCCTGAGCACAGCACAATCGCCATATATTCGTGTTTGTTTCTTGCATACAGACGCTTTCAGTTGAGTGCAGAAATCCAAATCTACGTTACCATTAACAAAAACAACAACAACAACAACATCAATATCCTAATCCTCATCATCGATCGATCATCATGATGTGGAAGAACATGACCGCTTTGTTGCTGCGATCCGCACGCGCGAAATCGGCGGCATGGAATGCACATTCGTATTCGCATGCGAATTTGAGATGGTACGGCAGCGGCAGCGGCAGCGCGGCGACGACGACGCCGGCGGCGATTGTAGATAAGAACACGCGTGTCATTTGCCAGGGCATCACCGGCAAGAACGGCACCTTCCACACGGAGCAGGCAATCGAGTACGGCACCAAAATGGTACTACACTCCTCCTCCTCATCCTTAAACCCTCGCATACGTCTCCATTTTCCTTTCTAAACGACTCATTTCCGTTTACTTTCTTGGCATTATTGAGGTACCTATTTCTAGTTTTTAAAAGGCGCTGGTATATAGATTTGCCTACCGAAGCACCTGCTTAAATCGAGACTAGATTCGTCTTTGAAATTCTGTGCCTGGTTTCTTCGACAGATCCTTAACTTCTACTTGCAAGAAACTTAATGGTGTTTACTGTTGATCACAGCAATGAATTAGCAGTTGCATATTCATGAATACACTTTCCATTTCTATCGTAGATGGTTTTAGAATTTTCCTTAAAGATAACATAGGTGTTGTGAAGTTCTATCTTAGTTAATTTTTTAGATGTTTCCAATTTTGTAACTGGGAAGTCTGCCCTGGGATCTGTCATAAACAGCATGAGAAAGACAAGAGTGGGAGAATTCTCACATTGCATGAGAGAGAGGTTTCTTCTTGTTCTCTCCATGTGATGAAGAGAGAACCCTGTTATTTCCACATTGCATGAGAGAGAGGTTTATTCTTCTTCTCTCCGTGTGATGAAGAGAGATGCTTGTTATTTCCATTGTTCACTGTCAGCAGCAAACAAAAATCTGAGTAAATGTATCCGTGTGCTGGTTAAGTTGTATAAAACAAAAAAAGAATGTTTAAAAAAATGAAAAATCAACCTTTTCGTAGTGCTGGAATGATACAATGCTATCTTCTAGAATAATTGAAGCTTCTGCGGTTGAGTCCAGGCCGGTGCAGCAGATTTGGGCGTAATCCACTCCAGGAAACAAGGCCTCGCGGTTTTTGCACACAAACCGAAGGCCATCCAAATCAGGATACAAGAATCTGCAACTATTATTATTATTATTATTGGGATGCTGTATTGTATTGGAAGACATAATGGATCCTAGATTTACAGTGAAGAAGGAGGAATTCAAACTTTAACGTGATTTCAGCTAAACGAATTCGGTTTTGAGTTTATAATTTTGTTTTAAAAAACTAACCTTGTGACAAGGCTAGAATGATGATGATGAAGAATCTTATTTTTAAAAAATGTAGTTAATGTGATTGAAAACTTTAACTAAATGAATTTGATTTCATTTCAAGTTTGTAATTTTATATTAAAAATGTTCAAACACTTTAATTCTTTTGGTCTACTGCATGGTTTGTGTTTAAGTCCTGATAGTCTTTTCATTTTGGCAGGTTGGAGGTGTGACGCCCAAGAAAGGTGGCACCGAGCATCTTGGTCTACCAGTCTTTAATACCGTTGCTGAAGCAAAGGTGAAAACCAAGGCAAATGCATCAGTGATATATGTTCCCCCGCCGTTTGCTGCTGCCGCTATCTTGGAGGCTATGGAAGCTGAGTTGGATTTGGTTGTATGTATTACCGAGGGTATTCCTCAACATGATATGGTGAGTCCTTCCTCCATAAATGTTTTTCCTGTTTTAAGAATAGTTGATATTATTCTGGGAAACTTAAATTCCCAACAGAAGCCAGGCAGGCTTTGATGATTATCATATAGCAAACATACAAAATCATTCACCTTCATGTAAGCGTTGAAAATAGTAATATACTGCTGGGTATAAAAGAGACGGTAAATATAGAAGATATCGATGGTTATGTGGATGGAGATGGCAACACTGACGATGGTGATTATGACTATGACCATGGTTATGAATGGTTTTATTAAATCAATACCCAGCAAACCAAAAGTGGGTGATTGCAGAAGATGGATCTTGTGTAGTCAAAATCAAAACAGAATCAGTTAAGAAATTAAAATAAAAACGGCACACAGTTTTTGGCTTTTTTTTTTCAAAAATCATTCATGTTCCTCGTTCATCCTGATCACAGAATCACTTCGCTAAATGTATTAAGATTATTAGGGAAAAGAAAAATATTTGAGAAGGAAACAGTTCTGAAATCAATATGTAACATTGAAAAGAGAGACAAACATTTTTAACAGGGAAAAGGGCCGATGTTTAGTGCAGTTATCATCATCATCTTCATCATGCCTTGGTTCTGTGAACGTGGGCTGACAGTTAAGGTTTGTGGGCAATTTGATAATGATTTGTAGGGATATACACTTTGAACTTTGTAGGGATAATGGTTTGTGAACGTGAATGTGTTTTTTTACTGTTCCTCCAGGTGACATGTGCCTTGAGTAAAATTTGAACTTTCAATCTATTGTTTAATAAACCAACAGTTTACTTGTTGTGCTATCATATTTTGCAGCAAGCAAACAATTAAAATTGAAGATCTATTTATACAAATTGACATCAATGCTGTTACAAATATTCAGCCCAACTAAATGAAAAAACTCAATTAAAGGAAATAATCGTCAAGTTGCACCTTAAATGGTGCAGCGTTTTGCCAGTCTGCCCATTGAATAATCTACCTATACTAAAAAGGAAATAATATTCATATATTATTTTCTTCTCTCTCATTTGGAAATGAATTTGTTTTCTGCTCTCAAAGTTTTTTAATTGTTGTTCTTGTATGGACATGAGTAATTAGGTCTTTAAAGTGTAAGTAATTTTGTTATCATTTTGAAACTGCTTGGGGTTCTCTTTATGACTTTCTTTTCACAAGTTGAATCCAATCAATGTGCATCTGTTTCCTTTCGTCTAGATGCTTCACCATGAACATATTTCTTAATGGTGTTTAATTCCACTGAAAGTAAGAAACTTCAATTCTTTAGATTTAACAATTTTTCTGGGGGGCTGCTCATTTTTTCTGTTAGTAATTAACGATGATTGCATGCAATAATTTTTATAAAAACTATAGTGCTATACCAAAGTGTTTTGGATAGAGCTGTTTGTCCTGCACGTTGTTTGCTCATCCTTTAGCACCAAAATTAGATAATTCTTGACATAAAGAAAACTCCATGTTGTGTGGAACCATGTTCATTGCTGATTTCATCTCCCGACCTTGCATTTTTAACAATAGGATCTGTTACCATTATATTTGCTACGGTCCTTGTGTCTTTCAGCATATTGGACTCAGCATATGTTTGGATCAGACAGCATTCATTGGCCAGGGAAGCACAATCATTTTGATTGATGTTCTATTATTGATTAATTGATGTTTAAAGATTTTCTTTTGAAAGATTTCGCTGATTGTGATGCATTCGGGGTTAGGGAAACACACTAATACTTACCTTTTCCCTGTCTTTGTTTTACTGAGCTTCAGCATAAGCTTTTCACCATTGTTGCTTAAAGATCCATATCACTGTGCTATATTTGTGGTTAATAACTTTTCCCCTCTGTGTCGGGGCATTCAGAAGCTGACTAGATCATATGTTTGCTCTTATTGATTCCCATGTTTGTTGCTTGTTTTTGTTATTGTTGTTTATTTCTAAGCATATTTTGCAAATTAAGTTTGGTCCTATTATTATATGAAATTGCTAGAATACATATGCTTTTGTAATGCCTATTCTCCAATTTTGTTTCTACTATATATCCTGCCCTGTTCAGATCAAAAGGTAAGGGATAATTCTCCTCAACTGACTCCTCTGTAATGAAATCCATTTTTTTCAAACAAAACATTGGTATGAGATTGGAAAGGCTATATTATTATTTTTGAGGAAATTGTATGGCTTGAGGTTTTTTTTTTTTTTGTTTCGATATAAAATTGTACTTGAGGTTTTGATAGGTTTGCTACTTACCTGTATTAGAAGCTCCACAGAATTATGCTTGAACTCTCTGGATTCTGTTCTAGACTTCATATAAGTGCCCAAATTCATGCTTTTATTTTTTTGTGTTAGGTCCGTGTTAAAGCAGCTTTGAACCAGCAATCTAAAACCCGACTTATTGGCCCAAACTGTCCTGGAATAATTAAGCCTGGCGAGTGCAAAATTGGCATTATGCCTGGTTATATCCACAAGCCAGGTCGTGTTGGAATCGTCTCAAGATCTGGAACCCTTACATATGAAGCGGTATTAGAACTTAGTTTGAAATTTCAGTTGATTTCATATTTTATGGATGGGTGTTCAGTTGATTGCATATTTTATGGATGGGTGTTCAGGTCTTTCAAACAACTGCAGTGGGTCTTGGGCAGTCAACATGTGTGGGAATTGGTGGAGATCCTTTCAATGGAACAAATTTTGTTGATTGCTTGAAGAGGTTTGTCCAGGATCCACAGACTGAAGGTACAATCATGGCTTAATTTGATCAAGAGAAGACCATAGTATTTACTATTCTCTAACATGTTTGCTTAGTAAAACAAATTGAATAAGCAAATTCCTTAACATATGGATTTTGGTTGTCTCCCCTGGATGAAATCATTCGTAGCTTTTAACTTGCTGGTTGCAAACTTTGGAATACAGCATGATCCATGCATATATTTTTATAAATGTTATGGTACAGTGTGTATAATTAAGGTGTGTGGCTTGCATTCTGTAAGTCACAGGTTGGATCCCTGAGATATACAAGTATTATGCAAAAGATTGTTGAAATTGAATTGGTCCAGTAGGTCCATAGGGTATTGGATGTAGTTAACAAATAGTTTCAGTTTCATAATTACAATATGGTGGGTGTACATCGTCATCATCATCCTAGCTGTGTTCCATCAAAATGGGTTTGGCTATAGTCAAATTGTTTTCGGTTCCAACACCCCCCATAATTAGGACATGGTATAATGTGTGCTGATTTGATTTTTAAAAATTCAATCTTTATTTGCATCCAGAAAAAAGAACTCAGAATTGTGTGAGCATTTTTATTTTCACTGATATCTGCCTTTCCATTGAGCATACATTAATTGAACTGATGGGTATCACTGGAGAATGGTTAATGCTACTTATACTTGCATTCGATGTAAATACCCTTATTCATACACCTCTGTAGTGGAAATAATATATCATATGATCAAAGAATTTTGGTTGAGGTTGTTAGTGTTGAATTTCCTTTGGAAGGGACGAAATTTTAGATAGGTAATGTCTGTTCCAGGTTACTGTAGAGCAGTGATAGAATGTAGCAATGCTTATGTTCAGTATAGGCTGACCTGTTTCACTTGGAGGTGAATTTGAGGATAGATCAGTCAGAGCATTTATTGTTTATCAGTTTTATTGAATGCTCTGGAATCAGCCTATCATTCTAATTGTATACAGCAGGGAGCAGCTTGTAGTTACAGTGATTGTTGCCTTATTTAAACACAAGAAAGTCTTATTTCTCTTGTTCATCTTGAGCTTGTGAAGGATTCACGCAAAGTGGCTGATAGCTTGAATACACATTTTGCAAGATCTGAAACGGGTTCATGATTTGGGTTTTGAAGTTTGCTATTTTGTTGTGATAATGGAAATTTTAATAGAAGCTCGTAGGAAAGATGCTGCATCCGTGCTTACAAGACATAGTTAATTTATCAGATGGTAAAACGGATAGTGCAGTAGTACAAATAAGCTTTTAACACTTAACATTTTATCTCAGATACTGACATTCATTCTTCTTTTGTTTTTGTTTTTTTCTCTATGTATTATGCTTGGTGATTCGCTCGTTATTTAATAAATGGACATGCAGAAAACAATGTTATAAATGTAAACTCTACAATAATTATGGGAAACCTTACTTTTCATAATTGATCACATTTTAATATCAGTAATTTAAATTTGAACTTAAATGAAATGTTTCAGCTATTGTATTGATTGGTGAAATTGGAGGGACTGCTGAGGAGGATGCTGCTGCCTTCATCAAGGTAACATAATTTTTTACAGTGGATGTTCAGTAATTTCTATTATCACCTTTATTCTACTTAGTCTTGTCAAGATCCTTCAATCAGCTACTAGTTCTATAGCTCAGTGCAACACCTTTTCTGGTGGACCAATGGGCTGTGGGTTAAAAAGTTTCACTTCTGGCATATGCTTTGATTAAATGATTAGGAATTAAAATGATTTTAATTTACATAAATATCGTTGATTGATATTATTGACATAACTACACTCATAAATGGTCTGCTTTTTTGGGTGGTTGTTATTTCAAAAGAGTGTTATTTGGTTGATGCATTAACAATGCGAAGTTTCTTATTGAACAATGATCACCCATACACATTCTTTTGCGATGATTACTAGGAGCCGAGCCGGAGAGCATCGCACTCACGCACTGTATATGTCTCTTTTGGTTTGACCAACTATAAAAAGATTTGCTCCGTTGGCTTAATTTTTGAAATGACCGACTTTGGTGCCTTGAAAGCAGGTCATCATATATAATGGAACATGTTTCAAACAACGTTGATCATTTGAAGTCTAGTGGCCTGCAACAAGAGTTTGCTGTTCCAGCCTGTTAACATTTGGTTTTCTTTTGTCAACACGTCATCCCACAAGCCTTCGTTTATCCTTCTTAAAAGCAGAGCAGTCCAACATACTTTGTGGGGAGGATGTCTTGAACAATAAAGGATGGCACAGAAGCTTTGTCAATCAGTATGAACTGAGCCAAATCTATGCAATTTCCTTGTTTCATAATTGAGTGCTTGTCCTGATCCCCCTGAAAAGTCTTTAAACACTTTTAGAAGTCTTAACATATTCCTTTTAACTCCGAAGAAACAAAAAGGTGTCAAGCACAAACTGGAAGTGTTTAGCAGGTCACACACTCTGGCTAGTGTTATGCCTTGAAGAGTTTTTTGACTACAAAATTTTTCTAGATGTCTTAAATCCTTTCATGGATACCACACATAGGAAGGGAGGAAGCAGACCTTCTTGTCTAACTCCACCGTTGCCATCAAAACTTTGTATTATATAGCCATTGTTAATCATATAGAGAATTTTGTTGTATTATCTCCAGTGAATGACAATATCTCATCCCCATAATCCAGTGATCATCTTTTCTAGCATTATCTCCATGTATTACCAGTTAATTTTTTTTTTCATTTGCTTTGGTTATATCAAGCTTCAAAGAATACTGAGATGCCTTTTATGAAGGGCAGACCAGAATGATAAATCTCAAAATATGATGAACTTTAACAAAACCTGCCTGGTTTGGCATATAATATTTGGAATGACTAACCTTGATCTGCTTTGGTAAAAGCTTTGATAGTTTTTTATGAATAGCCAAATGCACTGACTGGCTATAATTCTTTACTTCCTCAGCTTCTTGGATTTTGCGTAGAAGTGTAATCCATGTAAAATTAACCTTCAAGAATTTATCTAATTTTCAACATGTCTATGACATGTTTGTTTTTTAAAACTTGGTTGATATCCTGCCCTACTGTATCAACGAATTTAATAGGGAAGTGATAAACTAACGAGATGCGGCAACCAGCAAACTGCACACCTGACCAGGTCCAAAAGTGAGCTACTCATCAAGAACTTAATTAAATGAAAGCAACACATCTGATTATCACCATTCCTGAAGCTGAATTTTTACTTATGTCCACTGAGACCCTCTTGGATCTGTCAGACCACACCAGTTTTGGAATTCCTTTTATGAAATTTTTTTCCATAACTCGGTATTGTTCATTAGAATTGAACTTGTGACTGGATATTTCATGCCAAGACTCTTACCGCTATGCTAGCACCTCATGTTTATACCAAATGACAGCAATGACAAGGCTACTAATCACAAGCCTAACGTGTGCACTATAGTTATAGCACTGTCCAAAATAACATGGCATGAATGTTAACAGAAACAGTTTATAGATATCCAGGTCTGAAGAGCATTAAAACAGTTGATGATCATGTCCATTAATTTCAAGTTAGCGAAGCACAATGTTAAGTTACAATGCTGAACATGTTACAAGAAATATCCATAACATAGGAAGACATCATAATCCAATAGAAATGCCAACATCATTTTATGCTCTAGCCAAACTATGCATTGCCCTTGCCTCCAGCTGCTCCAGCACTGCCTGAAAAAGAGGGGGAAAAGTCAATCCACATGACTGAGTAAGGAAAAACTATAAAAACTCCCTAATCGACATGGAGCAGGTACCATGGAGCTGGAAGTCGTTATGCTGGGGGATATTCATCTTGCACAACATTTTGGCAAAGAAGCATACAGCATATCATAGAAACAGACAAGTTCATACATCAACATGAACAAAACACAAGATTCCCACATATCACACCATCATCAGACCCAGTCAACACATTGACAAGGCTTAAACAGTTGTCCGGACTCATTATCTAACACATATGTTAATTATCATGAACCTCACGACTATTGGTTATGTGACCAAGGAGTCTTGGTCCAAATACATTCATTCTCAGGAATGAATTGAGTTTCATTGTTGTTCTTGGTTGGGCCATTGGGACTATTTCATCATCTAGGCCTCATACGTTTTTATTTTTCTGTTTCTATAATTATCAGTCTATGACTCATTCTTGAATCTTACATGTTCATTCACTATCCAATATCATCAAACAAACTCAATTGGACTGTATTGTACAATCAATCCATCAGATTGTTTCACAATGTTGGTTGTGGGAACTACGTTTTTCATCCTTGTCTATTCCTCGCTAGGCATCAAGTCCACTAGGTCACAGCTTGTCTGCATCATTCACAAGGTTTGCAGTTGATTTGGCATCATTTTAACACATTTTAGGTTCACCAACAATATATTTGTCAAGACTGTTAAGTTGCTAACATCAAATTCAGGTTTTGTCATTCCTGTGAATTGGTTGATTTGTTCGCTCAGACCGAGACTAAGCCAGGTATCCGTCAATTATAGTTCGGTTGACCCTATCTGTTCAGTTGCTTGGACTGCAATGAATGGAGAATTTAAAGTAACAGAACCTAGATACTCTGCTGAATTGGAGGATCCTGTCACAAAGGTTTTAAGGAGATTAGGTTATGCAAAATCTGCTGATACTAAAATCTGAAATCATAAACAAGGACATCCAAGGATGGAAATTCAAAGTACATAATTTGCTAGATTTAGACTATCACCAGAGCCATTTAACCGGAATTAGAGGTATCATCCAATCTAAATCTTGCACAATCATTTCGTCAAACCATTTATGTGCCAACAATAACGAAACCCTTTCTGACTGTAATTTCACATCAAACCAAAGGAGAAAATAGCAGATCTTTTTTATGTGAATTCAGCATCACATTTACACAAAACTGATTGGACCCAAATTGACAGAAAGGGGGAAGTTATGGCAAATTGTTATTGGATAAACAACGGTGAAGCATTAACTAGAAAGGTTCACACAATGCACAACTGCAAGGTTTATAGATGCACAACAACAATGCAAGACAGTGAGAAGCGGTGAATCGGAAGGGTTTTTTCACTGCTCTAAGTGCCTGACCAATAGGATCTCCTATTCGGCTTCACAAATCATAAGATTACAAAAAGAGAAACAGAACCAAGGCTTATATAAGCATCCAATCTAGATTCAAGGTTACAGGAATCGCATGCTCAACCAAATGGATTTGTTTATGTCTGAATATATTTTTGCTCTAGCTAAGGGCCAATTATCAGACTCGTTTAAAAATAATATCCAAGATGTCCAACATAAAATCTAGGCGTATCTACTTTAAAACAAAAGATATGTGTAGGTTCTGAAAAACCTAACACCACAGCTTACAAGTACTGGCTCAAATCCCAATCTAAGCAAAACTGTATAAACCTTATAGCACTTACTATAAAGCTTTCATCCAACCCCACAAGACCATACTTACCAAACATACATAACAATAATCAAATATTAGCATCTTAAACATAATCAAGCATATCATCACATATATCATACTTGAGTTCCAATTGTTCCAACAAAGCCCAGTAGGGTTATTGTACATAAGGAAACTGAAATCATAACCATAAACCATATAACCAGCAAAATATTATAACCAGCAAAACCATAAACTGAAACATCCTCATAGCTAAGCCACACATAAAACATTATTAGCAAAATATCACAAGCAATTTAAAGCATAAGCTATTTCCATAGACATAAGGTACAACACCAATTAAGCAAGCTATCAAATGCTATCATAAGCATCTCAAGCAGATGATTAACTCTAGTCACACAAGGTCTAAGCTATACACTAGCCAACACATACAAACGTGGCCAGACTCTACACACATACCTAAAGCAGGGGTACTAAAACACAATTCCATTTTCTCAATCTCATTATTTATGCTAAGGTTGCGTACTAGTGGAATTTGCTTGGCTTACTTGGGCATAGATGTGTTAAAGTTTATGGATTGTTCCGCTGATGTCTATATGGAGAAGGACCTTGTGTTATCATCTCTGTCATATCCACTGAACTTTAGCTCTTTGCACCACCTGTATTCTCTTGCTTCTGGATGTTCAATATACTGCATGTTCTTTTTTCTTGTTCTCCAACTTCTGGGCTGACGTTCACTTTTGATTTGTCTAGCTAGTAATGTTTATACTGACCAATTTCTGGTGGACAAATCTTTTTCCAATCTTTTTTGGAGGATTGGGTTGGTGATAAGAGCCTGCTATAGTAATCTTTTATCAACACATCATAAAAAAGATCAAACCAAGTTGGTGTGCACATTTCAGGTAGTTCCATTGTGTTTGTGAAAAAGCTTTGATACATTGGCCGTTCTTTCTTATCATCATCATCCTAGCCTTGTATGAAAAAGGGGTCAGCTATCCTTCTTTCTTATCCTGTTGCTATTTGTTTTACATTGTGGACTGTGTACTTTTAGTCAGATTGTTTCAGGGAAGGCGGATCCTCGTAAAAAAAAGTTGAAAATCATCTTTGTATGCTCTTTTGAGACAGAACCAGCTTTAGCTGGTAGAATTATGTGCAAACCTGAATTTGTGTTCTCATGCATGGATATGTAGGCAACTAGTGTTGATGAAGTGCTAGTGTAGTTTCCATTCCCCTTTCTTATGCGATCTCTTCATGGATATAAGGAAGAGGGGTGAGCTCTAGTGACTTGGATGATTCCTATCCTAGAGTGAAATGAAGTAGCTAGGGTGATGCTTCTTTGGGTATGATTTTGCCAAGTAGGGTGATTTCTTTCTCAAAGTTGATTGCATATATAGCATAATTGATGTAACTCTTGAGTATGACAAAATGAATTGTATGGCTGTGACATTTGTTTGGTCATACTAAGGTTAAGGCTGATCCTACTGTATTGGGGAGTCTTCTTCTTATGTGATTGCACGATTGCTTGATTATCTCTATGGTGTGATTATGTATTGTTACTGTATTCTTGATCGTATATCAAGTTAGGCATATGTTTAGCTGCACAAGGATGCTATTCAAGACCTGGATGCATGAATTGGGTATGCTAGGCATAGTCTGTTCTTGGAAAACCAAGTACTCTTAAATAATGTTGAGTGGTGTGTAAGGCGATGCCATTATAGTAGTTCCATATCAATTGAGAACCTCCTACAAGCTGATTTCTTTTTCAATTTAACCTACAAAGGCTGGTTCAAGCCTCACTTTCAGGGAACCCATAAGTTCATGATCTTCATTTGTCCATTTCCTAGCACCTTGTAGTTCTTCCATGATATAGTTGTTTAGTCCAAAGCATATACACAAAAATGAGCTTTCTTTGCATCTCTGCTTTCCGTTTTCTGCATTCAGTGCTTCAGTCTCCATCATCATCATCATCATCATCTTGGTGCCTTTACCCCATTTATGATGAGCTGATTGTTCAAGTACGTAAAGGATTTGACAATGACATACTATGACCATCTGTTTACTTGACACTATAGTTCCTGAACATATATTTTACTGTGCCTCCAGGTAGCTTGTGCGTCAGCAGCCTGTGACTTGTAGACCACAAGTCACATGCTTTAACCAAATGAGCAATGCCTAACTGGCTGCTTCATTCTCCTGCAAGATCCAAAATTACAACCTTTTCCATTTTTTTTTGAGAAAAAAAAAAAAACAAACACAAAGACAAAAAGACGGCAGTTTATTTATTTAGGATTTAGAAATTCTGATTTTAACAACACATTGAAGCCGGTACGTAGTACATGATGTAAAGCTGCTATTTTAGACATAAGTTATGAGGACAAGGATAATGGATATTGCTTTTTGAGTAGTAAGATTAATATAAATCATTTGCTTGGTTCTAGATAAACTTTTAGAAACACAATTTAATTATACTTCTTTAAGGGGCATGCTTGAACACTAGTAGATTTTGAAAACGTAATACATGATCAGAATTTGATGGATAATTTTATGATGTTTTCTTTTCAAAATTTCCTCATTGTAGTATGCAAAACGTGAACAAAACTTGTGTTTTAGATGTATTGTCTGCCATTGCGGAAATTTTGGTAAACGTGCATCACATTTCTTAGTTATGCTACCATTGACTTCCATTACAAAATGCTTGGTATGATGTAACTGGAGATATCCAGCCTGCTATTACAGCCTTGCAGAATCCTAACAGATACTAGATGGTGGAACTGTACAATAAACCAAGATGCAAAAACTCAATGCTAAAGAAAATTCATGCTAACACTCGAGGTTGCGGTCCTCTCTCTTGCTGCATTTCTATTAGTTGCTAAAATCATATACAAGGTTTTCTGCCAGTTGAGTTATATTACTAGTGACAAATTCTGTCCTTTTTAAAACTTGCTGGTGCTAGAAGTTTCAATGAATGTTTTACATTCATATTCACAAGTAGAGAATGCAGAATATACTTGGCTCTGGAGAAAAATCAAGCTAATATTCATAGTTCATTTCTTCTTGTGTAACAATTGGATTTTCGTTCATTTGCTGCAATTGCTTCTTTCTTTGTTTTATTTCAAAATTATGCCTTGTTGAGAGAATTGCCTTACAACCTTTTTTGCTGTTAAGTATCCTACTGCATTGTTACATGTCCATTTAACTTTACTAGTGTTCTGCTGGATTTTGTCCATTTGCAAACAATGTTTGTCATGGACATTTCATACCATAGAACTATATTGTTTAAACACAGTGCATTGTTGTAAATTCCACATTTCTGAGAGAATTTAAGAACCAAATGTTAAGGTGCTCCCTGCTATGAAAAATCAAAATATTTCTAGACTCAATACATGGTAGGCTTTAAGCATTCGAAGGATGATGTCCCTTCTAAAGGTAATTTTAACAGCTCTTTTATAATGTTAAAAATGTTGAACATTCACAATTTGAGAACTATATTTAAATACATAAAAACTAGTTTTGATTCAATCATTTCGTTACATTTTTTTCCATAAAATTCGATGAATATGCCAATCAATGCCAATAAAATTTTTATAAGTGCCTGAAACATACTAATGAAACAAACTGCTTATGAGAGTTGAATTTATTTTTCTGAAATATAAAACCCTATGAAATGAAACGGAACTGGATTATATAAGAAAGATATTTATAACATGGTGGTACATGGAGCTGTTTATTTCGGGCTGGATCTCCTCTGACCCGGTATTTGCCATGTCATCATCTGCCTGATAAAGCTGCCCATGCTGCCCGATAAAAATCACTAAAACTGCCATTAAAAACAAAACATAAAAATCATATAACTGCCATTAAAAACCAAAGTATGGTCTATTTGCATTTTCAAAGTATCTACGTCTTTGTTTGAGAGGCCAAGAAAGAAATAAAAGATACAAATCTGTTCTCGTGAATGACTGATTTCAAAAGCAAAGAAACAAAAATACGCAGCTGTAAGCCTAAATGCAAGAGCGAAAATCTGAACGGTGGGAAAATGCATGCACTGGTTTGAGAGGTCAAGAAAGAAATAAAAGATTAAAGCAAAGAAACAAAAATATGCAGCTGCAAGCATTAGCGCAGAGGTGAAAAAGAACCCTGGTTTCAAAGGTAAAGAAACAAAAATATACAGCTGTAAGCATAAACGTAGAGGCGAAGAAGAAAGAGGGTAAACGTAAAGGCGAAGAAGAAAGAGCGAAAATCTAAATGGTAGGAAAGGGTAAAATCACGTTGAAGAGAATTGAATTGGCAACATGAATTTTGATTACCCAAAGCGTTACCAACGAACTATTTTATCGATGGGGGCAAAATTCACGAAATTTAAATTTAAAGAATTACAACAGTCCATTGCTTGGGCAGCGTTGCCCAGGCAATGGTGGGACCATGAAAAGTTGAAACAGATAAACAGGGCAGATGAGATCCGACACTCTTTTATCAACTCCAGAGTGCACAGTTCCTTTAGCATACACCTTTCATGCATAATAAACGTTAATACTTCTTGATTTACAAAGCCCTACATTACAGCATTGTTTTATGACTATCTTCCCTCTTGTCAAGTCTTTGTGTTTTGTGTACGCTTCAGGAAAGTGGAACGGAGAAACCTATTGTTTCATTCATTGCTGGATTGACTGCACCACCTGGGCGTCGAATGGGCCATGCTGGAGGTAAAAATGCACCATTTAAACAGTAATGGGCTTTTATGATTTTATTGTCATTTATGTTGTGAGTGTTACAATATGATATGATGACTTTGTTTAACAACCATTGTTTATTTTGGCTTTCTATGTTATTCTTTAGTAGATGTGGTAGTGGTAATTAAAAGATGGAGAAGTTAGGATGAAGGGACTATAGGTACACCCAAGACATATAGTTAATATGATACCTTAGAAGAACTTAGAAGAACCTAATGATGCTTTAAGTGTGACTCACTTGAACAGTCAACTTTTTGCCTGCAAATCCTATTTAAACAATGGGCTAACCACTTGAGCCACCTCTCATTGGTGAAAGACATCAATGCAAATAACATGTTTTGAAATATCTAAAAAAAGCCTTTTTTTATTGCTTCTAGACATTCTAAATCTGATGATTATTAGAGGCTTGTAAAATATGAATTTATTAAATCATAATTGTCTTAGTTGGGAGATATCATGCTATCAGTAATTGCAATTTTTATTGTAACTAATGCGTTTGCCAATTTCAAATGAAGCACTGCCTGTCTTAAAATTTATAACATTTTAAAGACCTTCTTTGAATAATTTTTTTGAGCATTTAAATTTTTATAACAAGAATGTGTTAGCCTAGTAGTGAGGGTCTTTTTGCTAACTCCAAGTCATAGGTTTGATTCTACTGTTTAGCCCTCAGTTATTAAAAATATTTTTTGTAAAAGAAATTCTGAAACTGGTCTGATAGATTTAAGGGATCTCAGTTCCAATTTCATTTTTTGAAGTAGTTTTACAGGTTCCAAACGTGTGAAACAGGTTACTATTTTGATATTTTTTAACAGCGTCCTGAGTGTTGTCTTGGGTCAGAGGCTTGTTTCTTTTCCCACATTTTTGGAAGTTGACAATGGATCTTGATTGTTGTTGTTTTTTTTTTCTTTTTTTTCAAATTTTGGCTTGTAGCAATCATATCTGGTGGAAAAGGCACAGCACAGGATAAAATTAAGACGCTGCGTGAAGCAGGTGTGACAGTCATTGAATCTCCTGCAAAGATTGGAACAACAGTCTTAGAGATCTTTAAGCAGCGTGGTCTTGTTTCTTAATTGACATGTCATTGCAGTTGATCTTTTAGTTGCATTGGAGTTGATATTTTAAATCGGCCATCTGCTTAATGATCTTAAATTTTGAAGCTCTACATGGAAATTTAGATTTTAAATAGTTCGTGGCAAATGCTGGCACACCACGATGAGTATGAAGGTGGAACTTTTATCACAAATTATTTTGTGATTTGTGAGAATAAAAAGGTCCTCATTTTTAACAACTAAATATGATATATTGTGTAAGGAACCTTTTTTTTATTTTTATTTTAATTATTACGTGGCATTCTTATCTTGATTTGTTTGTAAATTGTGATTGATCTAGTAAATCATATTTCCAAATATTATAATTTTGAGGCCATTTTGAACTTTGTTCTTTATTAGTTTTTACATAATAATTTCATTTAATATTTTTTAATCTCAACTTATAGAGTTAGTGCTGAGAACTTTGTATATTTTTAAACATTGAATGCGCTTGGAAAGGTTATGATGCCCTTGAAACCACATTTTGAAAGTAACATGTTTAAAGGTGCTCAATGCTACCCTTGTGGACTACATAAGGTGGGGAACTATGTAAAGTGTGTATTTGTTTTTATTGAATATCATATTTGTTGTTTTTAAAGTGGAACATATTTTCTTCCCCCAAAGTTCTTGAGCATCAAGTGGTATTAGAGCCTTCATACAACAAGCATCAGTGGTACTTCTATATTAAGTGTAACAGCTAGGAGTGAACATTGGAGGCACATCATACAACAAGCCACCTTTGTTTGATGGAATTGACTTTACATATTTAAAAGCTTGGATATAAGGTTTTTTTAAATCCATGGAATTTGAAATTTGGCAATCCATTCTCGACAAATATACACCTCTAACTAGTAGTATTATAACTATTGCAAGAGGCATTGTCAAAACCCTCAAGCCAAGAAGTAAGTGGCCTGATGAAAAGAATAGTTTCATGATTGACTCTAAGGATAGAAATTGTTTATATTGTGCTCTTAGCAAGGCAAAAATCAATAAAATAGTTGGATGTAAATATACAAAAGAGATCTAGGACACACTTGAGGTCAGCTATATGGAATTTAAAAATGTGAAGATGAAGGATGAAGAGAGAATAAAAAACTATTTCTCTAGAGTCCATATCATCATAGCCATTCAAGGAATATAGTTCTTCTAAAAATGATTAGAACTTTCATATTGGAGTTCAATCCGAAAGTTACACCCATAGAAGAAATCAAACTTCAACATCTTGAGGTTTGAAGACCTTCAAAGTGTCTTGGTCGCTTATGAGATAAATCTCATAGGTGAAGGTGCCATCAAGGAAAAGCCTCTTGCATTCAAGGCCTCCACTAGAGACTTCTCTAAATAGAGAGGATTCAAGAGCCATTAGATGATGGGGAGAACAATAGTGTAGATGAACTTCCACTTATCTCCAAGCATGTGAAGAAACTTGTTGCATGAAGAAACAAAAAGGACAGTTACCAAAACAAAAAAGGTAAGGACAAAGGTAGGCAATTTAAAGATTTATTAAAGAATGATATGTCTTTTGTAGAATGTTGCATATGTGGTGGATGAGGTCATTTATCTTGTGAATGTCCTAGTTTAAACATGTTGCAAAGGAGGGATTTCCACAAAGGGAGCAAGCAAAAGAAAAATTTGTAC
The DNA here is from genome assembly GCA_015680685.1 of Gnetum montanum. Classification (NCBI taxonomy): domain Eukaryota; kingdom Viridiplantae; phylum Streptophyta; class Gnetopsida; order Gnetales; family Gnetaceae; genus Gnetum; species Gnetum montanum. The sequence goes on along the minus strand of MNCI01009017.1, from coordinate 159,530 downwards.
ACAAGCTAGGATGATGACAGTAGTGAAGAAGTGAATGATGATGATACAAGGAAGTCACATCTCTTATGTATGGCCTTTGCTCATGAAGTTCCAAAAGATGATTAACTTAGCGATATGAAGGATAATGAAGGTATGTTGGAAGAAAGGTATGACTTATTATGTGATGAACTAATTTCCTTACATAAGCTATGCAACATCAAAGATGAATAACCCATATCTCAAGGCTGAGAATCAAAAGCTAACCCATTTGAATGAGTAGATGAATAAAGGGCTCAAAGATGTCAAACACATCAATGAGAGGTTCACTAAAGACAAAGAAATACTTCACATCATGCTTGGTTAAGGTAGATATCCAAATGACAAAAGTGGATTTGAAAGTAATCCTCAAAGGCCTCCTCAACAAGCATATCTCCAAAATGGAAATATACACCTAAGTTTTAACATCTTGCTTGGATAAGAAATATAATGTGCTATTATTATGGTAGGTTTGATCATATGCAATATTATTGCCTCCTAAGGTGAAAGCATTTCTATGGGACTATAGGATCTTACAAAAATGTCCAAGAAAGGACACCATGCAAGTTAAAAAGGTATGAATACAAAAAGTGAAGAACCAAGAGAAGGGGATGCTTGCTCAAGTTGCTTTATCTACTGTTAAGAGGCCAACATGGTATATTGATAGCGGTTGCTCATGCAATATGATAGGTGACAAATCTCAATTTATGCACTTTAATGAGTAGAATTATGGTAGTGTGACATTTGAAGATAACATGGAAGCATCCATCAAAGGAATAGAGACCAAGAGAGGTAAGAACTTGCCACTAGAAAAAGGATGTATTTTATGTTAAAGGTCTAAAGCATAATCTCTTAAGTATGAGTAAACTTTGTGACTTAAATTATGAAGTGGCATTCTCAAAAGATTCTTGTTAAGGCACTCTAGCACAAGTAAAATTCTAGTAAGCTATAGAAAAATCAAATGTGTATATCACTTCATTATCATATGTTACTAATCATGGAACAAAGTGTTTGATGAGCAATGCATGTGACACACATTTATGTCATAGAAAATTAGGGCATATAAACATGAATATCCTAAGAACCCTTGTGTTAAAGGGTATGGTACATGACTTTCCAAAACTAAAAGATTTGAAAATGAATGTTTGTGATGCATGCCAAAAAGAAAAGCAAACAAGAGTAATGTTTGGTAAGAAAAATTACATCTTAACCTCACACCCATTGGACTTGCTCCATTTGGATTTGGTAGGATCCTCACAAACACTATGTTTTGGGGAAAAGGTATTATCTTACTATTGGAGATTTGTTTTTCTCAATTTACATGGGTTGCTTTCCTAGCTCATAAAGATGAAGCGTTTAATCATTTTTAAAGACCTGTAATAAGTTGTAGAATGAAAAAGGCTCTACCATCAAAATGATTAGAAGTGATCGTGGTGGTGAATTTGAAAATGCAAAATTCAAAGATTATTGCACCATTCATGGGATACACCATGGATTCTCAGCTCTAAGGACAACACAACAAAATGGAGTAGCTAAACAAAAGAATTCTTAACTAAATGAGATGGCTAGAACCATGTTAAATGATAGAAATACTCCATATTATTTTTGGGATGAAGTAATCAATATAGCTTGCTATGTATCCAATTGAGTTCTAGTATGAAGGTTCCCAACCAAAACTCCCTATGAACTTTAGTCTAGTAAGAAACCAACGGTAAGCTATTTTCATATATTTGGAGCTACATGCTTTATTCTTAATGAAAGAAATACTCTAAGAAAATATAACCTAAGGATGATAAAGATATATTTTTGGGGCTGTATAGTAAGCCAGGCTTATAGAGTCTTTAACCAAAGAACACTTACTATAGAAGAATCTGTAAATGTTAAAGTGGATGATATTGACGGTATGCATTTTAATAATAGGTTATGGCAAGAAGAAAAACACAACCATCCAAAGTTACACCTAGAGATGAATAAGAATATAAACAAGATGATGAGTAGGAGAAAGAAGAAGACGAAGAACAAGATGATGAGCAAGAGAACAAGATGATGAAAAATCCATTTGGATGTCGATATTGAGCAAATTGCACCCCATCAATGATGTCATTGGAAAACTTAATAAGGAAGGGGTGACAACAAGTAAAGCAAGGGAAATATTTGCCTATGTTGCATACATTTCACAAATTGAACTAAAGAAGTTTAAGGAGGTTGAACAAGATGAAGGATGGCTTATGGCTATGCAAGAGGAGTTAAGCTAGTTTGTATGAAATGATGTATGGGAACTTGTCCCTAAACCTAGCAACAGACTTGTTATCGGAACAAAATGAGCATTTCAAAACAAAATTGATGAAGCTAGGCTTATCATTAAGAACTAGACGTGTCTTGTTGTTAAAGGGTATAATTAACAAAACATTGTTTTCGATGAGACATATGCATTGGTTGCTAGCTTGAAATCAATAAGACTTTTGCTAGAATATGCATGAAACAAACTAATTAAGTTGCATCAAATGGACATTAAAAGTGAATTTTTGAATAGGACTATATAAGAGGAAGTATATGTAGAACAAGCTAAAGGATTCCTTGATCCAATACATCGAGATCATGTTTATTATCTTAAGAAGGCTCTGCATGGGCTTGGTATGAAAGGTTGTCCTAATACCTTTTAAACAATGGCTTTAGAAGAGGAACAATGAATATTATCCTATTTATAAAATGGGTTGGAAAATATTGTTGATTGTTTATATTTACATTAATGATATTATATTTGATGTTACTAACCAAAAATTGTGCAAAAAAAATTTTAGATCTTATGAAGAGAGAGTTCAAAATGAACATGATGAGAGAAATAAACAACTTTCTAGGACTTCAAGTTAATCAAACCAAATATGGGACATTCGTGTGCTAATCAAAGTACATAAGGAGGCATCTAAAGAAATTCATGCTAGGTAAAGTCAAGCCTAATACAAATCCTATGGGATTAAGTGTAAAATTAACCAAGGATAAGAATGGTAGGGGAATAGACCCCAAGGTTTATTGAGGTATGATAGGGAGTGTACTTTATTTGAAAGCTAGTAGGCCTAATATTGCATTAAGTGTTGGTATATGCACATGTTATTAAAGTAATCCAAAGGAATTTCACTTAAAAGTTATAAAGAGAATTTTTTACTATTTAAAAGGCATTAGTGATTGGATACTTTAATATCCAAAGGACTCAACAATTGATCTAGCTAAGTAATGTGACATAGATTAGGTATGATGCATTGATGCATTGATAATTATAGAAGTACAAGTGGAAGCTACTTTTTCCTTGGGACGTGACTATTCTCATGGAGTAGCAAAAAGAAAAATTTCACAATCATATCAATAGTTAAAGTTGAATATATCTTGGTTGGAAGTTGTTATGACCAAGCCTATTGATGAGAGGGATCCTAAGGGACATTGGAATTCAAGCATCTCATGTATCCATTTATTGCAACAACAATAACACAATTAACATGGCAAAGAATTCCATTTAAAATTCAAGGAAAAAATACATAGAAATAAGTCATCACTTCATCAAAGAACATGCCTAGCTTAGAAGTATTCATCTAGAATATATTGGGACAAAAGCTCAACTAGTCATGTCTTCATCAGACTGCTTGATGTTAGGAGACTCAATATGCTATGCAAAGACATGGAAATAGGATCTTGTCCTATAAGTTAAGTGAGGCCTATTGCACAACTCTCCTCAACAGGTTAGGTTAGAATAGCTTAGAATAGATTTAATTAGAAGTAGCTTAATATTCCCTATTAAAGTAGCTGAGAGAATGAAGTATTCTTGCTTTAAAAAATACTCCATTTTAATCCTTAAAAGCTTCATGCTATTTTCATTGAAAGCCTTAAGACATTTATTCTTACTTACAAGTCATCCACCCTCTCTGTTAGATGTCTTCTTCATTTTTTAACTCTATGATAAGACATCTATCATCTTCATTAGGCATTTGAGCCTGATTAGATGTCTACTTTGAAAAATAAACATCTACTTTGATTTTTTCCATTCTTAGGAAAGCTATTTATTCTACCCAATAGACATCTAATCCACATTAAATTTGAAATCCTAAGGTGCAAGTACTTAAATTTTGATAACTCATTGATTCCATTTTTCATCTTATTTTGGGCATAGACAACTATAATTTAGAAGCATTGTAGGCATCTACTCTAAAGGTGGTTGGCAAATGTCTCTAGTTGAGAAGATAAGTAGGAGCCATGATACATAGAAAAGAAGCTACTTCTCACCATTACTCCTCCAAGAGTTGTAGTTCAAAGGGGAATTCTAGATAATCCAAAATAGAAGAACATTGATACAAGCCCCAATTCAGGTCTACTAATGCTAAGTATTGATAAAATAATTGTAAGGAAGTATCCATTATTTGCAAGCATAGTCTTGGATTTTGCAAGGAGCATCAAGGCCTTCATTGTTTATTGCATACTAACAGGACTACAAATTGATTTGGGCTTTATTTTATATCATGATTTTCTTGGGATGTTCTCTCATGGGAGAACCTATGAGCATCCTTTTTTGATTGATCTGATTGTTTGCCATGTTGGTGTGTCCATACTTGATTTGTCCATCATTAGGGGCAAGAGGACATTAATTGAATATTCTAAGAAGGGTGTTCTACATGTTGATCATTTAGGACCCTCTACCTCTTAGGTCCTACCTTCATAGATATTTCCATTGGTGCTTTCTCACTCCAAATCAGTTGGCGTACAAGTTAGTGAAAAAGGATTTTTGCTCAATTGCTAAGGTAATTGAAAAGATTGGGAGGAGCATCTCATGAGTGTTTAGGCATTAGGATTGCTTAGAGAGGTGGTTTAACTTGGCCATCATTTCTTTCATGTTTGATATTGTATCAAATATTGAGATCATGAGGACTCCTCAATTGTCTAAGAGTTATAATGATGGGAGTGATCTAGTTGCTATTATTGAACCTTCTAAAGCCTATAACTTTGACAATTAGGATGACTCTTAAGAGTTGTTGCAACATGTGACACATGCTTAGGGGGAGCATGTCATTAGAGGTAAGGAGCAGCCAATGCCACATTCCCATGAGGTACCTACATTTCATATGTCATACGTGTAGGAGGAGTCATCTAGGAGATCCCTCAAGTAGTTTATTCAAAGAAGATACCTTTTTCATTTGAGTAGCAAGTTATAAAAAGCATTTTAGGGGTCTCGGTTTACTATGCTTTCTCCATTCCAACAGCCTTGAAGATATATTAGTGTCATGATACTTGTTTGCACTGTTATGGAATTTGTTTCTCTAGGACTATTTAGTCTTTAGAGAGTCCACCTACATCCATCCAGTTTTGAGTAAAGCTTAGAGATTACCATGTATTAGCAACTATTTTAGGATCATCACTGGCATTACCACCAATTGGTAAACTTGTTTTAGGTGGTTGCTGGTTTCTAGCTCCACCATAGCACAAATACCTCCAAATAGCTATAGTTATTTTATTAGCCATTAATGGCTAAAATAATAATATAGCAAGCTTTTGATAGTCTAAAAGTCATACAAATTATAATACTAATTTTTAAATGATATCTGCAAGATTGCTATATTTCTTAGTTAAAATGAAGAACTTTCACTTATAATGAATTGCTTATTAACTTTGAACTGATTATAATACAATGATTATAAAATTTGATCTTTCCTATTTTTAAAGCTTCTAAGTAAAACTAAACCTTTTTCTATTAATTATTAAGTTCTTAGCCTTACTTTACTAGCGCAAGTAATATTTTTATTCATACTTTGTACTATGATAAGCTTTGATCTATTCATCTAATATTTATCCCAAGAATTTTGGAAGAATAATAATAGAAAGAGTACAACCTCTATAGATTGAAAAAAATAAAATAAAATGATTGAAAAAAATAAAATAATCTTAGCTTTATAAACATATAATTCAAAAACTAGCCTAATTCATTAAGAGTAGACATTCAAATTGAACTATTTAGTCTTCACAAATGGATTGATATTGTTAACCTTTATTGAGTAGAAAACATATCACAAAACACTTAAATTTTCTTGAAAGTAAAGCAATAAACTAAGATAAGTAATGTAAACCATTAAGCCCAAAATAACTTACAACTTTAAAAATAGAAAGAAGCTAAGATAATTGGTTAAGTTGCCATTATCAATATAATATTAGTCTTCTTTTTCTTCTTCCCCCCTTCCTTTCTAATATTACACATCAAATCATTTATAAGCCTAAATTTAACTAATTTTTAGTTACATTTCAAAATTTTTGATAATAATTAAGACATACTCATGAATAGCTAATAGCAAATTTCTAGCCAAATATTTCTTTTCTTATTTCTCAATTTTCTAAGCTTCTAGCTCTAACTAATTTGTTAGTTGCTTGTAACGAGAAAGAAATTCGAATATTTGTAGCTACATTTTTGGCTCTAAGCTTCTATGCATTAAATCATCCTTGTCTTGTGTTGGTCATTGAATTAATGGTTCAATTCAATAAATCCTCATGTTCTTGGTTGGTCTTCATGATGGAATCCTTTTGGCTGAAAATTCTAGTTGAAATTTTGCCCATGATCACCATCATTTCATCAAGTAGCTCCCTTCTATGTGATGCCAAAATCTCTCTTGAATTACTTTCTTTGGCCACTACCTTCCATATTTTTGTAATTGCTTCTTTCTATATAGCTTTTTTTTTCTTTGATTAAAGCTATATTTGTAGTTAAATGTTTTGCCTTTTCATTATTATCATGAAAGTTATTCATTAGAGCTTGATAACTATCTCCCTATATGAAGGCTAAGCTGATATTTTTTTTAAACATTTTTTTCTTCCAGTTCCCACTTCATTCTTGATGAGTGGCGAGGTACCCCTACACTCAACCATACAAATACGAGCGTTCTCACGCACGATCCGATCGAACTCCACAGACGGACTAGTTGTGGCACCTAGATAGTTATCCTTAGGTCGCAGTTAGCTATCTTCCCACCTGGACTAGTATTAGCTTTGTCATGTATGGTTTAGTCCAGAGTGAGGTGTATGATGTATTCCTAATCTAAGCTAATCCTGAAGGCGATGAAAAGTGATATTAACTAAGCTAGGCTAGGAGGGAAAGGGTAAGAGAATCTAATCTAGCCTAAGTGCGATGAGCATCCATTCCTTGATCATTCGTACACATCTTGGACTTTGTGCATGACTACCATTGGGATTACCAAGTGCAGATCCTGGGTACGCCACTGGGCTACCAAGTAGTCACACTTAAATTCTTGTAATCAAGTCGTACTCATTCTGCGGTTTAACATGAGATAAGGGTGAGAGAGACTAATTAGGAAAGTAGTAAATAACAATTGAATAAATAAATAAACAAAGTGAATGTTGCAATGATGAAGTAATCTCGATCTTTATTGCCGGTCATGTGTGTGTCCAAGTACTGCGGGTAGACACGGGAAAATAATCTATCTCTAGAGGGATCAAATTGCTAGAGCTTCGCTACAATCTAACTCCTAATGTTGAACAAGGGAGAGCTACTTCTTATTTATAGACATTGCGGTGGATTGCGATATCGCAGGGGAAGATGTGATATCACGGCGGATGCGATATCGCGTATGCGATATCGTGGCCCATGCGATATCGCGTCCCATCATACCCCCACGATTAAATAAAAACTCGTCCTTGAGTTACAGTGATTACACAGTGGATAGGTATGTGATTATTAATGGAAAAAGAAATGGGACAATGCTGCAGTGTGGGAAGAGAACACAACACACAAATACTACAACTACAAAAAATTTGGAACTCATGTAGTTCCTGGTGGTGGTGGCTCCTCCATCGGTGCCTTCCCTTTGTCTTGTGCTCCAGGTTTTGAGGCTTGTTGGTGTTGAAGTATGGCCTAGAGCTTTTCCTCTTCAGTCTGAGGGCCTTGTGCCATCCATGCTAGTGTTTTGATGTTTGACGGAGTCGACACTTCCCATGGACAGGGTAGTTGCGGGAACATCTGGTTGGCTTTGACATACCACGCCACGAACACCCGTTGTTCCTTCTCATAGACTCTAGCTTTGTTCTTGTATTTGTGAAGGTCTGTTAGCCATCGAGCCAAGTCGATTGCAACATCTTTCTGTCCTTGGTAGCTTGCTTTTACCACCTCAAGTTCAGAATTTGCGAGATCTAGTTTCTAAACTAGCTTCTTGCACTTTGCAAATTATGCTTCATATTTGATGTGGGTGGAAGCTACCTACTGCTCGAGCTCTGACCTCAGGCGCCTTGTTGTTAACATGGCAAGGTTGGCATATGTAAGGTTTGCCAACTCCATGTATTCTGTCAAGTCTTGAATCTACAGGTCCCAGTTCTTAACTTTTTCTTGGTGGGCGAAGGCATATGTGTCCAATATGGCCCACCAGTCAGTGTGTTGAGCATTGATAGTGTTAATTTAGGCCTTGGCCATATGGATCTCCTTCTCTAGGATTTGTTTGTACATCCCCACTTGATCACGGAAGTGCTCCTTCTGCTTATCATGTCGTTTAGCCTCATTTTTCCACGCACTTATCTCAATTGCTAACTTTTGACAAATAGCACGTACCTCCTCCATTGAGAGGGTTCGATTTTATCTGGCTAAATGGCTCACATCTTAGTTGACCTGGATGAATTGTTCTTGTAATTGATGAAAGTGTTCATCGAGAACGTTCTTTTGCTTCTCTACAGTGGTCAATCGAAGATTGTCTGCAACCAACTGCTTGTTTTCTTCTTCTAAGGCCTTGAGTGCCTTAAGATGTACATGGGTTTGCGCTTGTGATGCGGAGGCATCCCAAATAGCCGTCTCCTTTTCTTTTGCCACCTTCTTATTCTTTGCTATTAATTTTGTTAGCTGTTTAGTTCTAAATTTTTCTAGCTGGTCTGCAGGAACAAATTGTAGAGGATCTTGCTATGTTGCTTGTAAGGCCACGAGCTGCTCTTGTGGTTTCTACACTTCAGCTTCAGCATGCTCGGCCCTCAGTTTGGATATGACCAGCTTCCCCTTTGTGGAAATGAGGTCTGATTGAATTGTTGTTACATCTTGGGGGATGTCAAACAGGGACATCATTACTTGCCCTGTTTGACGTAATCTATCAAGCACATCCTCATGTTCCGCAGGAGTCATTGAGGTTTTGGCCAGAGTTTGAGCATCCCATGCTCCTAAGAGATCTGTCAATGTCACAATAGGTACATTGAAGTATTTTTTGATGTGGTCTGTGACCACATCTGTAGCTCCCACGACATTCTGGTGTTGCATGACCACCATAGTGGCCCCTTTGCCAGTCTCTAACTGCACCTGAAAAGATGTCATGTTTCCTGAGATCTGTTGTGATCATCGACTATCCCATCCTTTTGTTTGAATGGATATTTCTCCCCTTGTGTGATCCAATGAAATAGTAGGCTATTTGGCATCATCAATGATGTGGAAGAGGTTTGTGTCATCATGAATTTTCCAACTGACCATCTTAGTGATGGCCCTTAGATGGCTCATCAACGATCTGTAGTCTTGCGGTGGTGGCGGCTGATCCTAGCCTATGCTGGGCCCTGCTTCTTGTTGTTGGCTGGGACCTGTGGCTAGAGGTTGAATGGTTCCAACCACATGTTCTTCTTCTTGTTCTTCTTTTTCTTGTCTTAGCCCTTCGCCAGTGCTTTTTCTTGGAGCTGGTGCCTTTAGCAATTTAGCATATGAAGCAGTTTGAGATTTTTGGAGGATGTCATTGGTGTATCCTCGGATACTAGCATGTTGGCAAAGCTTTCTGATAAGACAGGGGAAAGGCAACGCCATCTTCCCTATCTTTCATTCTTTGAATCACCTCAGGATCTCTGTCAAATATAGATGGGGTAGGTTAGCATTAACCTTTCCCATCAACACTACACATCCTCTAGCCGCATATGTCGATATTCTTTTTAGGCCCTTTGTGGGGAAGAGGTGATATCTTCCAATTTTGAAGTAAATTCTCTCTTCCGTCGTCAATTCTCCAAATGCTTTGTCTCTGCCATAAGTCTTCTCTAACCAATCCTTTCACACATCAGGGTCTGAATGGGTGGATAACTGAGCAACCTGGGGCCTTGTGTTTGGAAGGTTTAACACTTTCGAAATTGCCTCTGTAGAGAAGTCAACTATCACACCACAAATATTAACAGTGGTGCCTTGCTTCCTATTGTGCCAAAACTGGTACATTTCTCCTAGGTACTAGGCACTGCTTTCAGAGAGGATAGGACAAAAGGGAGACCCTTTGAGGTGATCCCTAACGGCCTTAGGAGCAAACTCAGCAAATGATTCAAAGTTCAACTCCACAATCATCGCAGCAAATGTAGACTTCTCATGGATAGCCTAAACGCACTCTTGGGGCAACGTAAGTTGTTGTCCCGGTTCAGGCGCTGTAGCAGCTCCTCCTTCTACTTGCCTGGACTGTTTGGTAGGAGGTTCATCTTGATGGATGCTAAATGATTGCTCCTCATATTCTGTATGTTTTTTGGAAGGTCTTTGTCTTCTACCTCTCCAAGCTCGTTTGCTTCCACCTTGGGCAAGACCCTCCTGTTGTCCATGTTTTGGGGCCATCTGTAATCACATGGGCCAAGCGTTATTAAGGTTGTTTTTAGAGTTAAGTTATACCTTACTGCTTGCCTTAATTAAAGATCTTATGTTATCACGTGTGATAGTACTCGAAAGTTTGTAATAATGGGTCCTGTGACTTAGGTGGTTTCCATGTTTAATTTCCCAGTATACCTAGGGGTTATATGATTTTTAGGCACAATTATTCTAAGTGTTATAGTTAATTACCCTAATTGATGTCCTTTGGGAGATGATAAATTTCAAAAAAGTTAGGCACTTTTTGGCAAGTTTCCCTCCCCCACGACTAAACTAAACACTCCAGGTTCAAGCAAGTTCAAACGGAATAAAAATCGGAGCACCAGTGAGCGAGATTGAGTGAGAAAAGCAAGGGTCACACAATTGCAAGTTGCAGAGAAAAATTTCAAAAACTCCCCCTCGTGTGAATGAGAAAATGATGCTAAGTGTTGCAGGGGGGTCACCTATTTATAGGCAGCTGGGACATGATATCGTATACGATACATCACGTACGCGATATTACGTGGGATGCAATATTGTGTACGCGATATCTTGTCCCTAGTGATGTGAGACACTATAAAAAGACCAAATTTTTTTAATGATTTCCTTGAAATTAACGGTGGAATCAAGGACATTGACTATGCTCAAGAGTTCTAGGGTAATTTTATTAATTCAAAAGGCAAATTAATGATAATGGTGTGGATTTTATCAATAAAACCTTGGGGGATAAGAAAAAAGGGTATGTAATGGTACGTTGGAACGTTAAATTTAGAGGAATAATAATAGGGAAAGAAAATCAATTGAAATTAAGCTGAGGGGAAGAAATGGTATGTGAGCTATGTCATAAGTGAGGATTATAAAATATTACACAAGTGGATCCTCCCCAAAGCAGGTTTCAACCTATAATGCCCTTGTGTAACCACACTTAAATTGTCCGTGGGCACTAGAAGGGTTAGATGTAATCTGCACTAACTCCACAAAACACACACATGTAAATATCACTAGAATGAGATGAAAATTCTATGCTACACGGGACATGAGCTACAATTACATGAACAGTGAGATGAGACGAATTATAGAAAGGGATCGTAGAGATTGGGACATGAGGTAACTGACCCAGGGCACAGTGAATCCTGCATGAAGAGCATGATTAAGGTGTCATTACCCCATCATTCCAAGATTAGGACCAAGTCCATTCCTCTGATCAGTGACATCGCATTGTTTCATCCCATGATGAACGACTATGAAAGTACCATAACAAAATGGCATATAATCACTTGGCATTTTATTCAAGGGAGGAGTGACTTTTGTTTTATGGCACTTGGTTTTTCTTTTTCTTTTCTCTTTCTTTTTTTTTTGAATACTGAATCCAGAGAAGCTGCCAACCTTCAGGCATGGGTGCATGTCTTTCCAATGGGACCCTCTAAAACAACATTTGATTTTCGAGTGTCCTTTTGATTATTCTTACTCCCATTTTTCATTAGATCTACAAGGATCTTAGTACAACCATATTGCATGATAACTCCCACAGACGTCACCAAAGAGAATTCACAAGTCCCCTTGATGTCACACCTGAATCATTCCCTCTTGGTCCATTCTTCTTCATTTTGGGTACAATGAACACAAAATTAATTTTAAGTTTTAAGAATTTCAAGAATATCACTGTACCCTCGAACAGAACCTCTTATTTGTAGAGTGGATGAGTGGGTGTAATGGGCTCACTGTTCCAAATAATTGATCGTTCGAGACTTAATAACATAGAACACACATCAACCAATGATCCACATGAGTGTTTTATTTGTAGATGAGATTACTTATAAAAAACATAAAAAGACAAAAACACAAAAAGATAAAAAGATAAAACAAAAAGTTGAAAAATGAAAAACTAAAAAACAAAAAGTTGTAAAATTTAAAGAAAATGAAAAATGGTTATTAATCCTGCTTATTATTGGAATGGGGGATATCCTACATAACTAATCGGTTGAGGATGGCATGAATTAATAAATGGAAGTTGAGGATCCTTACATGTTGGAAATATTGGAATTGGTCCATACTTACCCTATCGGGGTTCACACACTTGATTATAATGAGCATAGTGGGGCACTTTATACAATGTAGTTTCCGGATAACAAGTTGATCCACTATGATGTTTGGGATTGTTAGATGGTATGCAAGGATTGGATTGTCGCTCTCTGTGGTTGTGTTCATTGGGCTGTATGATTGTTGGAGTGTGAGTTGGTGGCCCTGATGAAGTTACATGAGGCATTGGGTTCGAAGGTAAAGGTGCACCACAGTGTGGGACTTGTGTTGAGTTGGAAGATGCAGTGGCCTCGGAATTGTGTTATCCCTTCTTATGACCATGTTTAAAGAAAGGAAACTTTTGATGTTGAGGAGGCTTTTCACTGCTGTTGGAAATAGGAGCACAAGTAACACTTGGAGGTTGGTGTTGTGGTGTAGGCACCTTAGGAATAGTTGGTGGTACTATGGAAGGAGGGAAAAGATGAGAATGTTGAAAGTTAGGAGGTGTATAAGATACACAAGGTGGTGGTTGTGTTGGAGGCATGGGCTGATAGTATTGTGGAGAATAGTAATGTGGCGAGATAGAGTATGTTGGCCCAGCTGGAGAAATTGGATGTTGAACATGATAAGCATTTGGATTCGGATGATATGAAGGGTGTCTCCATTCTAAGGGTGGATTCCCCCATGACTGGGGTTGTTGCCACTATGATCGAACACAGTATCTTTGTACGAACTTAGGATGTAATATGTTTCCCCAATGCTTATGCAAATGTAACAATATTGGACATTGGCCCTTGGGGTGATCATACAGGAATATATTGCATTCATACGTATGATTGGTAGTTGAGCTCTTATTTTCCTTATCCTTTCTTTCCAATTGTCTACTATTTTATCCTGCTTCTTTGGTTGTCAAAACTCTATCTCCAATGATGTTGATATATTCTCCACACTTTTGGTACGTCCATTCCAACATTGTATTGATCTTTGCCTCGGCTTCTTCTAATGTTTGTTGTATTGGCAAATATGATGTTTCCACCTTGAGATTGGTTGATTTCTTCTTTTTATGGTCATGGACCTTTGTTGAGTTAAGATTTTGGTCTTGTTGATGTTTTTCAACACTCTCTCATCTAGCTAATTCTCCTTCTTCTTTTGCTACCCGCTTAATAAGCTCTTGGATTTGATGGGTTCGTAGTTTGTATAGTTGACCTTGGGCATACATTCCTAGGGTCTCTCTTGTTTCATTACGTAGCCCATCAATGATATGGTGCATTAGCCTTTCCTTGAAAAACCCATGGCCCGGACAATTGTTTAACAATGCATAATATCTTTCTAAGGCCATGTCCAAGGGTTCATGTTGTGCTTGTTTCCATCCTTGGATTTGTTTCCTCAAGGCTGACACTCTTGTGTAGGTTTGATATTTTTGGTTAAATACCTCTACCATTGTTGACCAGCGTCGTATTAAATTTGGTTTTAATGATCTATACCATACTTTTGCTTGGTCAATGAGTATCATGGGAAAGAGCTTAAGTTTTTGCCAACCATTATCAATGTTATTCCATGTACAGGTATCATAGAAGACTTGTAAATGTTGATGTGGATCTAAGTCATAGCCTCCTAAAAATTTAGGAAAGTTGTTTAAATTGAGCCTGGGTAGACGGCTCTCTTTACGATGCCTACGTGAGATTCGAACAACCTCTTGTATTTGCGTTAGGCTTGTAGTGGCTAGTGGGGGTTCATCGTCATCGAGTAAGTTATGATTTTGTGTGTTGGGATGACGTTGCTTTCATTCATGTTTATAAGAAACCCCCACTTCGGGTTGTGTACTCCAATCTTCATTGTTATATAGTTTGTTGGTTCTCCAATGAACTTCCTCACTAGGTGTGGCATTATTATAATCTTGTAGGAGAGGCATTGTTTAAAGTTGTGTGTGAATTTGGATGTGACTTTTTATAATTACTTCTTTCTAAGAGATATATCATTAAGTTCTTTAAAGTGACCTTGTATGATATAACTAATCTAGATAACTAGAACCGTCCTCGGCAATGGCGCTAATGATGAGTGGCAAGGTACCCCTACACTCAACCATACGAATACGAGTGTTCTCATGCACGATCTGATCAAACTCCACAGATGGACTAGTTGTGGCATCTAGATAGTTATCCTTAGGTCATAGTTCGTTGTCTTCCCACCTGGACTAGTATTAGCTTTGTCATGTATGGTTTAGTCTAGAGTGAGGTGTATGATGTATTCCTAATCTAAGCTACTCCTGAAGGCAATGAAAAGTGATATTAACTAAGCTAAGCTAGGATGGAAAGGGTAAGAGAATCTAATTTAGCCTAAGTGCGATAAGCATCCTTTCCTTGATCATCCATACACATCTTGGACTTCGTGCATGACTACCACTGGGATTACCAAGCACAGATCCTAGGTACGCCACTGGGCTACCAAGTAGTCACACTTAAATGCTCGTAATCAAGTCGTACTCATTCCACGGTGTAACATGAGATAAGGGTGAGAGAGACTAATTAGGAAAGTAGTAAATAATAATTGAATAAATAAATAAACAAAGAGAATGTTGCAATGATGAAGTAATCTCGACCTTTATTGCTGGTCATGTATGTGTCCAAGTACGTCACACTCGAATAAAGGATGTCGTACAATTACATTCAGCACACTGCGGGCAGACACGGGAAAATAATCTATCTCTGGAGGGATCAAACTGCCAGAGCTTCACTACAATCTAACTCTTAATGTTGAACAAGGGAGAGCCGCTTCTTATTTATAGACATTGCGGCGAACTGCGATATCACGTACACGATATCGTGGCCCATGCGATATCGCGTCCCATCAATTCTAGATATTTTGTCCAAATATTTATTAGCTTTAACTATTTTATTTTAAATGAGGGCTTCCTTCAAAGCTAGGCTAGATTAAAATTCCTTCTTCTATTATCTAGCTATGTCTAGGATCTCTTTTAGGCTCTTAATTTTACTTTGTTGATTGTGCATAAATTCTTTAAGTCCTCCTATTTTTTATTGAGTTAATTTTCAAACATCTTGTAGCCAAATTCAAATAGTATATGTAATATGCACCTATGGGATGGCTAAGTATTCTTTCCCTATTTTTTCATTTACATCCTTATATTGAAGGATGACTTCAATATGCACATTAGGGCCAGTTGGATGTTCTTGGCTTATGATGAGATGGCCTACTTCCCTATTTATGTTAACTTTTTTTAAAAAGCCTCTCATCAAATAGGCTAATTAAAAGTAGGTTCTCACCATTGCTATTGATGTTTCCATGACCTTTGATTTTTCTTACTATTTTAAGCCTTCTATGTTGGACTTATCTATTGAAGGGATGTCCTATTAGCTTCTAAGATACTCAAACCTTACTTCTTGTGCTTCTTACAAAAATTTGGGGAAGTATGGAATTGATTGATTAACTGTAACAAACAAAAGAACTCTTGAGTATCATTTTTCATGGTTACAAAATTAGTGCAATGTACAAAGAGGTTAAATACTTTTTGATAAAAATTAGTAGGTTTCTATTAGATGGATAGAGATGGGATGAAGTCTTCACATCATGCCTAGAGATGGAAACTCATGTGATGTGGAGGATCATTCATCACATCCCTACTTTGCTGGAGGCCTAGGCTATCTTGTTGCTACTACTAGAAATTGAAAGGCATTTAAAAGTATCTTCATCTTTTTCTCTTTGTCCCATGGATCACAAATGGTCTAGGCTACTTCACATAGATGAGCTAGTGCTAGAATATCCCATGAGCATTGTAGTGTAAGGAGCATCTCTTTCACATTGATAAACTAGGTTGTGAGTTATTTACATTTGATGTTGAATGTATAGACAAAGTTTTGCAATTCCTGTAGTCACTTATTCTTCTAGCTAAGATCTTAGAAATAGATCTTTGATTAGTGAATTTTCTTCTGAGAACCTCAAGCTTGACATTCATTACTTCCAACTTTTTTGTAGTCTCTTTGGGGAGCTTGAACTCTATTTCATAGAGAAGGTAAGAGCTGACCACCTACTTTTCTAACTCTACTCTAGGCCTCCTTGTTGTTAGCATTGCTAAGTTTGCATATTGAAGGTTGGTAAGCTCCATGTATTTGGTCATCTTCTCGATTTTCAACTCCTTTAGGTAGATCTCTACTTAGTTATTTGTGTTGAAGATATTAAAGATGGGCTACCATACATCATTTCTTTTTTGTAGCTGTTGGAGGGCTTTGTTCACCTTTGTCTTAGCCAATTTGATCTCTTTTTATTAACTTTCTTTAGCATTCTGACCTAATCCTTGTATTCATTCTTAACTTGTTCATATTTTAGGGTCTCATTATTCTAGGTGGTAACCTTGATTGTAGCCTTTTGGAGAAGGTCATAAATACTTCCATCAAGAAGATTCCTATTTTCTGGAGTTAGCCTCCTCAAGTCTAGGTTCACCTTAAAAAGTTAGTATTATTGTTGATGAATGTATTCCACCATTTGATCCTTCTATTGCTTAGCATTCCATAGGTGATGATTATCTCAAGTTAGTACCAAATTTTACTTGGGAACCTAATGGAGATCATGGTCAGTGAAATTCAACATTTCTTTAGACATTGATACACCAAAGATCATCATTTCTTTCACATTCTTATCCTCTTAATATTGAAAAGCTTCATCTCTAGTGAGTTTTGGCTTGATAATTGTAGAATCTAACAAGCAGACTCTAAGTTCTACAACCTTAAAATCCAACCATCAATTGCTAATGGTGGCATCCAACATGTGGACAAAAGGAAGAAGTATTATTTTATTTCTTATTTCATCTTTGTTAATGGTCTTGGTGCTGTTATTGTAACTAACTTAGTTGTAACAACTAGAACTTTTTATTATTTCTAGTAGCACATATATAAATTCATGTAAGTAGTTTTAGGGGGAATATATATTTTTGGGAAAGATTTGAAATTTATCACTGTGTTTACTCTTGTAAAAGATAAGTTTATGTTTATTTTGGTATTCTAAGAAGAGAAAGACTATATCTCTTATATCATTCTAGCAAATTGATGATTTACTTCTCTATTCTACTAATTAAATAAAATATTTTGTTGTATTAACTATGTTGTTATATTCCGGTTGTGCAATATAGATAACAATTTTTTAATAAATTAGTTAACTAGGAAATTGTCAAAATATTAACTCATCCTTGTAAAGGAGTGTTTATAACAAAGGATTATTTCATATATCTTTGAACTTAAATTTTAATTTTATTTAATGGTAGGATTGAGTTAGGTAATATCACTATTCTACACTATACTATGTGATAGTTTTATTCATATATTACTTTTTAATTTATTATCCTAATTTTAACTCATCATTTTGGCATCATTGCTAAGGAATTGTTGCTTTCAAATAGATTTCTTTGGAATGATAATTCAATAGATATTGGATGACCCGAATACTTGGGACTTTTAGAAAAGACAAGAATGTTAGGTGGAGGGATGAAATGAACAATTCATTAAAACATCTATTAACCATCATTCTCTAATAGATTATCAACATTTTTTAATCCAATTAATTATAGATGATGATAGTTTATATGAGGATACATAAACCTTAATTATTCAAATCATAAAGATAACATAGGAAAATTTTATGAAAGAATTAGAAGAAAAGGATATAAATTTAAACTAAAGTGTAGCATTAAGAATGACTTATGGGAATATTATATATGAAGATTGATGAGCTGTGATATGGGGTATGCGATATCGCATCCACGATATTGGTACGCGAGATTGGAGCTTCCCAAACAATATCGGGCATTTGATATCGGGGCCTATCTTGTCACCTATAAATAAGAGGTGGGCGCACTTGGTTTGGAATAGATTAGTTAGCCCCTTACCTGAACTCTTACCTTTTCTCCCTCTCAGAGTTAGAGTTATTTCTATGTGCTCATAGCAGGAGTCATAGAGTGAATGGATCCTCATTCGAGCATTGTGTACCTAAGCACACCTTGTGTACGGCAATAAAGATGAACTTTGTGATAAACCTTGCAGCATCTAGAATAGATTAATTAATGTTAATTGAAATTATTTAATGATTTCCTTAGTTAATTCTCTCTCTCACCCTATAACTATCATAAGTAAGCACACTTAGTACGATTACTTCGAGCATGTGTGTAATGCTTGGTAACCCAGTAACGATTAGCATTTGGTAATCCTAGCAATGTGGCATTGGTTCAGGATGTGTACGGTAAGTGAGAACGGATGCTGGTGTTAGGACTAGTTAAAGCATAGTTGAGTAATTCTATTAAATTAGTTACTTAGTTATCTCTCTCCTCCCTTTGTAGCACTAGGCCATAAAACATAAAAATATATAAAAATCATATACCTCAAGTTTACTTAACCATACAATCATGCTATACAAGTAAGCTTAGGAAGACAACGATGACTAACCCATCCTTGTTCCACAAAAGTGCATAAGCACTTAGTCCTTGGAATTTGACCAGATCATGCGTGGACACTCATATTTGTATGGTTGAGCATAGGGATATCTTGCCGTTCATCATTGGCACCGTTGCCAGGGACTTTGTTGATTGTGTGCTAATTAGAACTTAGGAAATATTTCTCATTGTTGGAATGAACCCTTAGGGTTGGTTACAAGGAAAATAATAATAATAATAATATATAATACATTGCACACTAAATAGAAAATCATGTCTCCTTCTTCGTACGAAAGTGTTTCACCTCCTAGGTTTGAGACAGGGAACAATCGGAGGTGTAGTACACATGATAATCTGCCAGTCCGTCAATAGTTCTGTGTGGTATATGTTCATCCTGATGAATATGTATCAAACTTTACCTTTATCCCCCATCAGGATGAACAACTGTGTTGTCATGATTTAGAAGGTAACAAAGTGTTCCCTCTTGATTGCTCAGTCCTGGGCATGCTTCTTCATGATCTCACACGAATTGGTATGTAACACTTACAAGCAGAGTACGTTGTGCATGATCATGACTTGAGAGAGTACTGACCCATAGAGGCACAACGTTAAAAGGACTTACAATAGGAGAGACATCATGAATTCATGAAGGGGAAGTTGTCTCATAATGTCTCGCATGTCATAAGTGAAAATGAGGGTGGTGAACCTGCCTTAGGAGGTTTCCCACAAAACGATGTTCCTCCCATTGACTTTGGTCAAGGGGTTGTGTATCGGAACCTTCATTCAACCATCCATAACCCAAGTTTTGATACCAATGGACACAAAGGGTCTGAGAAAGGAACACACACAGATGATAAAGATGGACATGCTGATCGTAACCGCGAGCGAGGCCATGACCATCGAAGAGAAGGTAGCAGGCACTGTCATGGTGACGGTCCTCCTTCTTCTTCACCTTCATCATCTCCTTCACCCTCTCCTTCAAGATTTGGACGTAGTCACAAAGAAAAAGACCATAAGGATAAGGGTAGGCAAAATGGGAGTCATAGATGAAATAGACAGGAAAGGGGACAATTGCATTCTAGAGAATCAAAACATAGAAAAAGGGAGAGTAGGGAACAACATAGGCATCATAGACACCACAGATGGGATGATCACGGTGAACCCCTACTCGCTACTCAAAGTATGCTAGACATAACTGAGGCTGTTAGAATGCCAACAAGACACCAAAAATATAGTAGGATCAAGAGATTAGACATGAACAACATCCCATGATTTGAAGGGGGATACAATGCTGATCCTCAAAATCATCTACAAGAATTCCATGATGCAGGTGCCTTACAAAACATAGAAAATGAATGGCAAAACTAAAGTTATTCCCATGGACATTAGTCAAAGAAGCGGAGAGCTAGTATCAATCCTTAGAAATGGAATCCATTTGTAGGTGGAGTACCATGTTGGAATTGTTCAACGATAAGTGCCAAACGTACTTCTGAGTGTCCAACCTATGAAAGCAAATCAAAGGATGGAAACAAGGATGACATGAACCCTTGGATGCTACCATGGGATGATATTATGCACTATTACATCATTGTCTTGACTATAGTTATTCACAGAGGGATCAACTATGCCATCTCGTAGATGGTCTTAGGCATGAAATGCAAAGAACCCTTTGGACGTATGCCCAAGGAAGGCTATCTGAGCTTAGGACCCATCAAGTATAAAGATTATTGGAGCAAGTTTCTAAAGAGGAAGGTGAGCTAATAAAAAGAGAAAGTGCAGAGGAATATAACAGAGATCCTTCCCTCTGAAAGAAGGGAGTAAGATTTTGTGAGGATGAAGAAGAGTTACCACTCGAAGAGATGGTGAATAGGAAGACTTTGCCTATTCAAAAGTTGGCATCAGAAGTATCGACAAAGGAGTATCAACAAAGGTAGACCAAATGTGGGACTCCCTAGATAATAGATTTCAAATCATTCTCAAAATAGTAGAGGAGTCTAAAGGGAAAGGTAGTGAATAGGAAAAGGGAAAAAAGAGAGAAGTGAAATATGCATGCAACAAGGGTGAGGGAAAATTTGCCATCATCGAAGAGGTTGTGGATTTAGATACAGACAATGATAGTGGATGTGAGATATGCTAATATGACCATCCTAAGGGATGTTGCCCTGTAATCTCACATCTGCAAGAGTATGGGGTGTATGCACTCAACCCATGATTGAATCGAAGGCAAAAACCCTGAAGGTCACCTTATCCCCAAGGTAACCCAAGACAGTTTCATCAACCCTTAACGTATTATCCAAGTGGAACTCCATCACAACCAATTAAGCAATATCAACAGTGGTATCACCCACAATCATGGGGAATGCCATCACGATGACAATAGTATCCTTACCATCAACCTGACCTATATGGATATTACGTGTAGCAGCTAATTTCTTCACATGACTCTACTAGTCACGTCACCCCTCAACCTCACTGCCAAACACATGTGTATTATAGGACTCCTTCTCCTAGGGGTGATGCTCCACAAACATACCATCCTTCTCATCTGGTTGCATCTCTTCCACCCTTAACTCCATTACCACTTGCTCCAGCCATGCAGGGTGAGCTCCCTACCTAGCTACAGTAGTGCAACACTACAAGGGTTGTCAATTCTCATCCTACTATTGGTCTAGAAAATCACACAAAGAAGAGACCTTTCTTTAGAACCAACTGTCCAACCAAGTCCTTACAGTCACAAGTGGCTAATTCTTCAAATGCCTCATCACCAATCGAAACTTCAGAGCTCCCTTCAACCCAAAGGCCACATTCAACACATACAGTCATGTTAACTCATGCCATCACCTATTGGATAAAAGCTGGCAATCTTCCTAGGAAATTCTTTGATCCTAGGAGTCCTCTCATATATCTACAACTCATTGGGAATGAACTGTGCAAATCTCTTTTGGATTTAGGTTCTGGTGTTAACTTAATTTCTCAAGAAATGTAGAAAGCCTGGAACCTACCTTCATTAAAAAAGAGTAATATTCATTTAGAGTTGGCCGACCAGTCCATCACTGTCCCATTGGGACTAGTGGAGGACATTGTCACCATTGTTTATAGATGGTCGTATCCAACTGAATTCCTAGTGATTCAAGTGAACGACAGTAAGGGGGACTTCCCAATCATAATGGGAAGAGCATGCCTAAGTATAGTTGAGGCATGCCTAGGAATATGTGATATTTCTCTGGAAATATCGAAGGAAAATACGTTTGGAAAAATCGAGAGGAAGAAAGTTCCATGCATCGCATACAGTGGCACAGGGTGTAATGACAGGGAGAAGTCATGGTTTGTGCAACATTTAACATTGCTTGCATGCAATCAGTGTGCAGAAGTGGCTAATATAAAAAGATGCATGTATGTAGTAGCCACAAGACAAGAAGGCACCTAGTGGTTGACAACTAATCAAGAGAGCAGTTCAACTATATGCATGGAACCAACTGAGGGTTTGATTTGCACTTACATTGATAGCATAGACACATTAGAGCAAGTCCATTACCAACTTCCAAGTCTTGCCATTAAAAATATCAACTAGGGAAAGTTGGAAATCCCTGATAAGTTTAAGCATGAGCCCTTTGAGTTAAAATCATTGCCCACTAGTATGGAATACACGTTTCTCAAGAATGGAAAATTAGTAATTATTAACACTAGGCTCGATCCTCAACAAAAAGAGAGACTACTAAAAGTGATAAAAAAATGGTCGAAAGCCTTCGCTTGGTCATATCCTGAATATACCAGAATAGATCCTAGGATATGCCAATACAAAATTTACGCCGATGACAACCATAGAGACAACTTAGCCCAAAGCTTAAGCAAGTGGTCAAGGAAGAAATGAACAACTTCTAAAAGCTGGATTCATATACCCCATTGCTGATAGTGAATAGGTTAGGTCCTTAGTTATTGTGCTCAAAAAGGGAGGTAAATGGAGGGTGTGCATAGATTTTAGGCTACTGAATATGGCAACATTCAAAGACCACTTTCCATTGCCATTCATTGACCAAGTCTTAGATACCATTGCAGGGCATTGCTACTATAGTTTTCTGGATGGGTATAGTGGGTACAACCAAATTTAAATAGCCCCAGAAGACCAAGACAAGACTACGTTCACTAGTCCTTGGGGAACATTTGCATGCAAATAGATGCTGTTTGGCTTGTGCAATGCCCCTACAACATTTCAATGATTAGTTCTAAGCATATTCTAGTAGTAGATAGGAAACAATGTGGAGGTCTTCATGGACGACTTCTCCACCTATGGAGCAAACTTTGATTAAGATTTGGACCAGTTAGAGCAAGTACTACAATGATGTGTAGAAATGAAATTAAGGCTCAACTGGCAAAAAAGCCATTTAATGGTCCAAGATGGTGTCATATTAGGGCATAATATTTTGCAAACAAGGATAGAGGTAGACCTTAAAAATATTAAAATCATCCAAGGAATCACTCTGCAACTCAAAATTGTCAAAGATATCTGGTCATTTCTTGGACACATTGGCTACTACAGATGGTTTATTGAGAACTTTTCAAAGGTTGCAAAACCATTGGTTGAACTAATGAAAAAGGACATACCTTTTGAATGGACCAGGGAATGCGAACTAGCTTTCCAAATTTTAAAACAAAAGCTCGTAGAAACACCCATTCTACAAGCTCCTAATTGGTCCAGACCATTCCACATAATAACTGATGTATCCAACTATGCTTTAGGAGCCGTACTTACATAGTTAGATGGCCAAAAAGTCCTTATTACATCCATTGTGCAAGTAGGAGTATTGCTGGTGCACAACTTAACTACACCACAACAGAGAAAGAATTAATGGCTGCAGTGTTTGCACTAGAAAAATTTAGGCACTATGTCTTGGGCTATAAGGTATTCATGCACATGGATCATAGTGCAATAAGGTTCCTAATGAATAAACCAACAATAGCCCTGACATCATACGATGGCTTGGAATATTGCAAGAGTTTGATCTTACAATGATTGATCGTAAAGGCACCAAGAACGTAGTTGCTGATCATTTATCTCGGTTGCAATGGGACAACAAAGAGGATGAATATCCACTCTTTGATCATTTCCTTAATAAACTCCTCTTTGCAGGTGTAGTAACTAATTAATTGACCATGGAGACAAACTGATATAGTAGTATTCTCACCTATCTCCTTACACAACAAACACCACAAGTTAAAAAGAAACAACAGTTTCTTCACCGAGTGATGAGCCGCAATATCACGTACGTGATATTGCGTACTAAATATTGCATCCCATCTTATTATCTATAAATAAGAGGCAGCTTCCCTTGTTTTAGGCACTTAGACTTAGACCCTTAACCAAACTATAGTAGTTTTACCATTCTAGAGTTAGAATAATTTCCATGTTCTCGTAGTAGGAGTCTTAAAGTGAATAGATCTTTATTCGAGCAAATTGTACCTGAGCACACATTTGTGTACGAAAATAAAGATGAAATTTATGATAAACCTTGTAGCATACGAACTAAGCTAAATAGTAATTAATTATTGTTGAATGTTTAAATGCTTTCTTAGTTAATTAATCTCTCTATCAACCCTTGACTCTCCTAGTTAAGTACACTCAGTACGACTGCTTCGAGCATGTGTGTAGTGCTAGGTAACCCAGTAATGATTAGCTTTTGGTAATCCCAGTAGTGTTGCACTGGTTCAGGATGTGTGCGGCAAGTAGGAATGGATACTGGTGTTAGGAACAATTAGAACTTAGTTAGTAAATAGTTAATATAAGTTAGTCACTTAGTTCTCTTCACCTTTCCCTATTAGCATAAAGACATTAAAAAGATAAAAGCTATAAAAATCACATACCTCAACCTTACTTAACAATACAACCATGATAATACAAGTAAGTTTGGAAAGACAATGATTGATTAACCTTAAGTGTTCCATTAAGGCGCGTAAGCACTTAGTCCTTGGAGTTCGACTGGATTGCACGTGAAACGCTCGTATTCGTATGATTGAGTGTAGGGGTACCTCGCCACTCATCATTGGCATCGTTGCCAGGGACTTATTTATTTGTGCATTACATAGAACATAGGAAACCATTCATATCATTGGGATGCTAGAATGAACCCTTAGGGTTAATCAAGAAAAGATAAGATAATGGTAAATCACACATGGAACAAAACAAAGATGTCTTCTTTTTCACATAAGAGCACTTCACCGCCTAGGACTAACACAAGAGACAGTCGGTGGTAGAACACAAGTAACAAAGATTCGCCAGTTCCTCAACAATTTTGTGTGGTATATAATCATCACGATGAGTATGTATCCAACTTTACCTTTATTCTCCATCAAGATGAACAACTATGTTGGAGAGACTTGGAAGGTAACATAGTGTTGCCTCCAGACCGATCAGTCCACAACATGTGCCTTCATGCTCTTTCATGAATAGGCATGTCATTTTTGTACACAGAATATGTTGCATACGATCATGACACAAGGGACTACCATCCCACAGAAGTGCAATTTCAAAGGGACTTGCAACAGGAGAGATATCATACATCCTCGAAGGGTAAATGGCTCCATAACGCTCTGCATGTCTTGAGCAAAATTGAGGGTGGTGAACCTACTTCAGTAGGATCCCCACCAAATGATGTTCCCCCTCCTAACGATGGTTGGGAGGTGGTGTATCAGAACCTCCACTCCATAGTTCACAACCCTAGTTCTGACCGCCATGAACATGAAGTGTTCAACGAGGGAACACAAACACACAACAAGGGCTGACATTCTGATCGTGATCACAATCGTGGATGGGACCATAGAAGAGAAGGTAGAAAACACCATCATGGCGATGATTCTCCTTCTTCTTCACCTTCATCATCACATTCACCCTCTCCTTCAATATCTGGCTATAGTCATAAAGAACCCAACCGTGAGGACAAAGGTAAACAGAGTGAAAAACATTGACGAAACAGTCGAGAATGGGGATGAGGGAAATCTAAGGAATCAAGGCATGGAAGAAGGGAGAGTAGGGAACCGCGTAGACACCATAGATGCTATGAATGAGATGACCACAAAGAACCCCTACTGGTAACTAAAAGCATGTTAGACATAATAGAGGCCATAAGAGTTCCCACAAGGAACCAAAAAGATAGTAGGATCAAGAGGTTAGATATGAATAACATCCCTTGGTTTGAGGGGTGATACAACGCTGATCCTCAAAATCACCTACCAGCATTCCACGATGCATGTGCCTTTCTAAACATAGAAAAAATGGCAAAAACTGAAGTTGTTCCTAAGGACATTAGTTAAAGAAGCGAAAAGCTAGTATTGGTCCTTAGAACCAAAATCCATTCGGAGGTGGAGTACAATGGTAGAATTGTTTAATGATAAGTACCAAACGTAGTCCCGAGTATCTAACCTACGAAAGAAAATCCAAGGATGGAAGTAGGGAAATCATGAACCCTTGGATGCTGCCATGGGCCATTATTATGCACTATTACATCATTGCCCAAGCCATGGTTATTCGTAGCGAGATCAACTACGCCATCTCGTAGATGGACATAGGCATGAAACAAGGAGAACCCTTGGAACATATGCCCAAGGGAGATTATCAGAGCTTAGGTCTCATCAGGTTCATAGATTGCTAGAGTAAGTAGCCAAGGAAGAAGGGGAGCTACGTAAGATACAAAGTGCAGAAGAGTACAACTGAGATTCGTCCCTCTGCAAAAGGAGAGTGAGATTCTATGAGGAGGAGGAAGAGTCACCACTCAAAGAGATGGTGAATAGGAAAAATTTTCCGCTCCAAAAATTAACAATAGAGGTATCAACAAAGGTAGACCAAATGTGGAACTCCCTGTATAGTAAATTTGAAATTTTTCTTAAAATTGTAGAGGAGTCTAGAGAGCGAGGTAGTGAGCATGATAAAAAGAAAAAGAGAGAAGTGGACAATGCACTTAACAAAGGTAAGGGTAAAATGGCCATTACCGAAGAGGTTGTAGATTCAGACACAGACAATGACGGTGGATGTGAGATATGCCAATACGGCCATCCTAAGGGATGTTTCCCAGTAATCTCACATTTATAAGAGTCTAGGGTATATGCACTCAACCATGATTTAATAAATGACCAGCACCCTGATGGTTATCTTATCCCCAAGGTAACCCAAGGAAGTTCCACCAACCTTCAAAAAATTATCCAAGTGGAACTCCACCACAACCTATTGAGCAACATCAACAGTGGCAATACCCACAGTGGTGGGGGATGCCACCACCAAGGCTACTATGTGTAGCATCCAATCTCTCCACGTGACTCTATTGGTCATGTGACACCACAACTTCACTACCAAGCTTGGGAGTATTATAGGACTCCTTCTCCGAGGGGAGATAACCCACAAACATACTGTTGGCACATTTTGGCCATTTCATGGAACAACAAAAGTAGAGATATTGGCAAAAGGCAATTTGTAAAACACTTTGTATATACTCTGCCTTAGAATTAGTAATAAAAACTGCAAAAACATGACAAGGCTGCTGCAACATGTTTACGGCTCAATGAAGTCAAATTTTGAGGTATCCATTTGGCTTTCAGTTTCCCAGACGTATACTATACAACAATTGCAGTTTGATGTCCTCGTGAGAATAACCCAAGCAGAGAAGAAATTCAAGAGTTTAGAAAAAAAAAGGTCCATGATGCCTTCGTAACATTAAGAAATGTTTGATAGTGCTTGATGATGTATGGGACCTCACCTAGAAAGAAAGGAAGATTACCTAAATGTGTGGTATAAGCTTAGGGGAGCCAGGTTCCCTAAAAATCCCTCCGGCAAAATACTAGTTTCTACAAGAGATGAATTAGTAGCTTCCAAGCTGCAAGCGCAAATTTACCAAATGCCTTTTACTCTCAGACGAGGAAAGCCAATAGCTTTTCGTGAAACAAGTTAGATGTGCTAAATATTCTGTGGATCATGCTTATATTAAGAAGGTTTTAAAGCGATGTAGGGGCTTGCCCTTGGCCATTGTTGCTATTGTGGATTAAAGCATCAGCATCCTCATGACTGGCCTCCTGCAGCCTCCTCAGGGATGGCTTCTACTAGTTTTCGATTCAGAGCTTTTCATGTTGCACCACCAGAAAAAGAAGAAGTAAAAAACTCAACGCCGCACCCTGACCCCTAGGAAATTTCATTTTCCAAAAACCCTTGGTTAGGTGCTCGCACCGATCTCACAGAAACAAATGTTTCAAATGCATTCAAATCTGATTAAAGTAGTGTGATATGGTATGTCTATTGAAGTGATGTTTAATAGAAACCAGCTCGTGAGGAATGTGGTTCATTAAAGCCTCAATCCTCGGGGGGCTAGCGTTCATTGGTTTTTGTGAACGTGATGCTGAAGAAGAAGGTGGTGGTAGATCTGTATCGGCCACTGAGGCAATACATCGTGCTTCACTACTCAAAGCAGAAGCCATGATTTGTAGGTCGTGAAGTAGATGAGCAGCAAGGTTGAGAAGGGAGCCTCTTCAGATTCGCCTATCGTGCACTCTGTGTCATGGAAACATGGTTTTTGATTTCCGCAGAGAAGGAGCACATCCACACCTTGACATTCATGTGGCACGATGCCTTAAATCCACGAAAGTAGTAGAACATCCATCTTGAGAAAGCTGTGATCATTTTTAACCTGGGGCACTCTCAGAAATGGCACTGGTGTGCAGACCTGTGGTGATGGCAGCTGCTTTATGGGCCAGTTTAAGACAGGAAAAAAATTGTAGTCTTCCAAGAATAATGTGGAGATCATGAACCAAATATATGACAACGATGATAGAAACCGCTGGAACAAGAACAACCAGTAGAATCAGTGCGGCCAACTAAACGGGTAATAAAGGCAAAAATAGCATTGTAACTGTGGTGACCATTTCATGGGAATGCTGGCTCCATGCCCATGCCAACTCCTACGATTGTGGTTTCAGCAGAGCCGTTGTCGGAGACAGAGATGGCACTTCACAGCCACTGCCGATGACGACGATTACGGTGGTGGCAGTTCATGGCCGTTATAGCCCTTGAAAGACAGATACTATCAAATCTTTGATTGCAAAAGCATTGAAAAGGAATTTCTCAGTTTTACAAAAAACATATCTATTTTGCACTGGACATGATGAAAATATTAACCAAGTGCCAAAGACTCTAGTTAAGATCGAGCCTTGCACAGGATGACAAAGCCAGAGCATCTATCATCTCAAATTTAGCCAACATTGAACTTGTTATTACAAGTAGTTCTTTTTGTTTTATGCATTTTTTTGGAAGCCTATGGAATTCTTGTCTACTACTTTGTCATATATATATATATATATATTATTACCATTTATAAAAGGGAAATTTTTTCAACAATTGTTAAAGTCCCATGTGAATTAAACACTTGTCAATTGAAATGGTGGTTATAACCACCACCAAGGCCACTTGTCAACTATAGCCTTTTTGTCTCCATGGTGACCACTTGGCAACTCAATGAAGACACTTGGAAACTGAATGAGGACACTTGTCTACTGTAGCTTTTTTATCTCTATGATGGTTATAACCACCCAAAATAGTTGTAACTTACCTAACTACCTTTGAACCCTATAAAAAGGCTTCAGGGGTCAAGGAGAGATCACAAGGGGGGGACAATATCACACACTTGAGATCTCACTTGGAGACTCAACATAACAGACTCGGGCTCTCACTTGGAGACACACTTGGAGTCACACATTGTGAAAGATTGCTTGTAAGATGGCTTGCTAAAGAAAAGATTTCAGCCTCTTTGTCATAGTCCTATGAGTTATGCTTATTTTTTTTATTTTGTTTAAATTGTTTAGCTAGTGGTTTAGATAGTATCATCCTTGGCAAGTAATTTTGGGATTTTTAGATTGCTCTTATTGTTCTTGTTGCCCGATAGAAAATTTCTATTAAAATTTTGCCATAGAAGCACTTGTGTATGAAAGCCTTAAAAGCATTTTAGTAGTGAATTTGGTTATTGTGAAATGTATAAGAATTGCTATTGAGATTGTTGTAAGAGAGCCTTTGCTTGTAGTCATACCATTGAACAATTCAATAGTCAAGAGGGTTCAGAAAATATTTGGTATTTTGATGGGACTAGAATAGCTTCTTTTTATCTTTAAAGTGAATCTCTGTGGTATTTCAATTAGAAATTGTTAAGTCTTTTGAAGGGTCTGTTGAATGCAATTGTTGACATCCGTTATCTAGCCAAAATGGAGTCTCCTATGTGATAGTTTACGCAACAATTTTTGGTAGCATAGTAGGATTGTCTTGAAGAAATTGCTTAATTGAGCCTTGGGAGTTTGAACAATTCATAATTATTGAACTTGGGATAACTTTATTGCGAAGTGTTTACTCGTGTCATTTTACCTTGTTTAAATATTTGAGGTCTACACAAATCTGCTTTCTTTTCTGTCTATTTCCATTGAATCTTGCTCTATTTCTAGTTTTCTTGTGGAACTATCTCTTTCTCTGGGGAAAATTAGAAGTAGATTTTCAGAGTTGTGCTCAAATGTTTTTACAATATTTTATTTGTTACAAGTAGGGATTATAAGGACCACGTAGACTAGGCAATTGAACAAAATAAGAATTCTCAACAACTCATAGTACTTGGCAAAGTTGGCTGAATCTCTTTAAGATAATTCATTTATAGTTTACACACAATGCAATCGTTTCATATTTCATAACCGCACACCACAACAACACACATACGTACTCAAATTAACTACTGAGTTTATTTGGATGTATCTGGGCCTTGGTGTTGCGAGAGACTAGCAAGCACCTAAATCTTGTTCGAGGACACTCGTTGGCGGTCGCATCCCAAACGGTCACCAACAATTCTTTTGGTGCTAGAAGGAGGGCTGAAAATTCAGCCTCTAGGTTCATAAGCCTTATAATTTTAGCACATCAACAATTCTTTGTTACTATAAAGGCTTAAGAAGTACTATTTTCAGTTCATGACCAAGAAGATTGATAGTTTGGAAAATTTGAAAATTTCAAAAGATATTCTAGATTGTAAGACTGATTCTTCATCAAAAGAAGAAGAAAAGAAAGATTTTGAATTGGGAATAAGTAGTGGAGTGAGAACTAGAAGATCACCCATTATATCTGGTTTATCAATTCGTAAGAGAAGATCTAGAAAGTGTAAGAGTTCAGTTATCCAAAGGAATAGGATGGCAAATCTTTGGCAAGGAGTTATACCATTAGGATTTCAAAATTACAATGATATCCTTAAGGTAGTTTACAAATATTTTCTTGAGCCTTTCGTTCCTGGAAAAGCTTATTTAGCTGAAGAATATATTCACATGTTTGAGTTAGCTTTAGCTCATGCAAATATTCAACATCAAGATCAAGCTTGTAG
>MNCI01009017.1:91484-114064 GCA_015680685.1 Gnetum montanum | reverse complement strand
AGTTCTCATTCTTCAAGTGGTATCAGGGCCTAGTTATCTCTCATAGATAAAGCAACATGAACAAGGGACAATCAACATCAGGCATAATTGGACAAGGAGATTAATGTGCTTCATCGATTGTTGCATTCAAATAGTATATCACATTTGTAAAGGTAAATCTTTCATTTCTCTCTTTACATTTAGGAATAAGAAAGATTGCAACTATAAAGGTGATAAAACTTGTGACAATTTGAACAATAAGAGAAGCCCAAACATAAAGATTCTTTTGAAGAAAGGTATGGACTATTTTGTCATGAAGTTGTTTCTTTCCAAAACTTATGTGTCAAAATGAAAGATGTTTTACAGGACAAGGAAATGAAAATTTTGGTTCTTAATGATGAATGTTTCAATCTTAGGAAAGAAAACTCAAACCTTAAGGCTAAGATTCAAAAACTAACTGATGTGTTTAAACAAATGAATAAGAACTCTATAGAGAAGTTGACAAATAGGAGCCAAAAGGATTAATGTCTAAGAAAATCTACAAAAGAAATTCAATCTAGGTTTGGTAAAATCTCAAAGCCTAGAATCTTAAATTATTTCTTTTGTGGAAAATCTGGTCATATTCAAGCATACTGCCATTTTAGAATGAAATAGTATACTAGGTCTTAGCAAATAGTCTAGGCTAGGAACCTTGTAGGTTTTGAAAGAAAAAGAGATGAAGCCTGAAAAGAACCTGATGGTTCAAATAGCACTCTTTGATGTCAAAAAAAGCATGTGGTATATTGATAGTAGATTCTCAAGGCACATGATAGGTGATAAAACCTACTTTACCCACTTCTCAAAATAAAATTGTGAAACTATCACATTTGGAGATGATGTGGAGGCTCCAATCAAAGGTATTGGTACCATAAGAAGAAAAGGTAAAGGACTACCAACTATAATTCAATTTTTCTTTGTTAAAGGCTTAAAACATCATATTCTTAAAACATAATATTCTTAGTGTTATTCAACTTTGTTATTCAAATTTTAGTGTAACGTTTTCTAGAGAGAAGTGTAAAATACAAGAATTGAACTTCGAAGACATTGTAATAGAAGGAAATAGAAAAGGAAATGTTTACACCACTATATTTGGAAATAATTCTAACCTTGAATGTAAGTGCTTAATTAGTTGTACAGGTGATACTGATCTATGGCATAGGAAGTTGGGCCACATAACCAAAGAAATTCTTCAAGCTCTTGTAATAAAGGAAATGGTTTGTGGGCTATCCAAACTCAAAGAATTTAATTTGAACACTTGTGAAGCATGCCAAAAAGAAAAGAAAACAAGGATAAGGTTTGGTAAGAAAAATTATATATCTACCTTTCATCCCTTAGATCTACTTCTTATGGATGTAGTTAATCCTTCTTAAACACATAGTTTGGGAAAGAAAAGGTACTTTCTAACCATTGTTGATGATTAATATTATTTTACTTAGGCTGCCTTTTTATATCATAAGGATGAGGTATTTGATCATTTTTTAAGAATTTACAATACGATCTAGAATAAAAGTTATCAGGAGTGACAATGGAGGAGAATTCAAGAATGCCAAGTTTGAGCAATTTTGCAAAATGAATGACATACATAATCAATTTTATGTAGCTAAATGGAAAAATAGGATCTTAAATGATATAGCTAAATGGAAAAATAGGATCTTGAATGAAATGGGAAGAACCATAGTGAATGACCAAAATCTTCCCTATCACTTTTGGGTTGAAGCTATCAACACCGCTTACTATGTCTCCAATAGAGTCATAGTAAAAAGGTTTACCTCTAAAAATCCTTATGAATTATAGAAGTATAAAAATTTTAGTAGGTTATTTTCATGTCTTGGTTCAAAATGTTATATTCTGAATGATAAAGATATCTTAAGAAAGTTTGATCCTAAGACTAATGAAGGGATTTTCTTAGGATATTCATTAGTTAGCAAAGCTTATAGAATTTTCAAAAGGAGGACAAACATTGTAGAAGATACTATAAATGTTAAAATTTATGATCATGAAATTACTATTCAACAACCTAATGATGAAATTATTTCCATTCAAAAATTATCAAATGCCACTCAAGTTCAAACTAACAAAAATTTAGAAGTAATTAGTAAACATGAAGAAGAGTAAGAAGATGAACTGGAGGAAATTTCTTCCATTTAATCCAAAATTCCTAGACTTAGTAGAAGCTTAATGATGTCATTGGACAAGTTCAAGATGGTATTTGAACAAGAAGCCAAACTAAGGAAATGTGTGCTTATGCAACATATCCTTCACAACTTGAACCTAAAAACTTCAAAGAAGTATAAGAAGACGAAGAATAGATTTCTGCTATGCAAGATGAACTAAATCAACTTACTAGAAATCATGTGTGGGATTTAGTACCTAAACCAGTCCATAAACCAATCATTGGGATAAAATGGGTATTTAGAAAAAAAATTGATGAAAGTGGAAATATCATTAAAAATAAATCTAGATTAGTTGCCAAAGGATATAATCAATAAGAAGGAATTGAATTTGATGAAACTTTTGCTTCTGTTGCTAGACTAGAATCTATTAGAATTCTTTTAGCATACACTAGTATTAAAAATACCAAACTATATCAAATGGATGTAAAGAGTGCCTTTCTAAATGGGACTATAATAGAAGAAGTTTATGTTGAACCTAAAGGATTTATAGATCCTATCAAACCCAACTATGTTTACAAACTTAAGAAGGCTCTTTATGGACTCATAAAATCTCCTAGACCTTGGTATGAAAGACTTTCCCAACATCTGACATCAAATGGTTTTGAAAGAAATGAGGCTGATGGTACCTTATTTCTTAAATGGAAAAATAGTGATCTATTTATAGTTCAAATTTATGTTGATGATATAATCTTGGGTACCACTAATGAAACTCTTTGTAAGAAATTTTTAGGCCTTATGCAATCTAAATTTGAAATGAGCATGATGGGGGAACTTAAAAAATTTTTTGGATTTCAAATCAATCAAACTGTAGATGGAACATTCATTTGTCAAACAAAATATTTTAAAGATCTTCTGCTAAAATTCAATCTAGCCGATGTCAAGGTAAAAAACACTCCTATGGCTACAAACTTCAAGCTTACCAAATATGATCAAGGAAAGCCTACTGATCACAAGCTCTATAGAGGTATGATAGGTTGCCTACTTTATTTAACTGNTCACAAGCTCTATAGAGGTATGATAGGTTGCCTACTTTATTTAACTTCTAGCAG
Organism: Gnetum montanum; assembly: GCA_015680685.1. Taxonomy (NCBI): domain Eukaryota; kingdom Viridiplantae; phylum Streptophyta; class Gnetopsida; order Gnetales; family Gnetaceae; genus Gnetum; species Gnetum montanum. The sequence goes on along the minus strand of MNCI01009017.1, from coordinate 110,823 downwards.
ACCAAACATAACATTAAGGATAGGGATGTGTGCTAGATATCAAGTTTCCCCAAAAGAGTCCCATTTAAAAGTAGTTAAGCATATTTTTCATTATCTAAAAGGTACCACTAATTAGGGCCTTTGGTATCCAAAGGATTTCCCACTTGATCTTCCTAGATATTATGATGTTGATTGGTTAGGATGTTCTAATGACCATCGTAGTACAAGTGAAAATTACTTTTTCCTAGGCAAAAGCCTTATTTCTTAGACAACCAAAAACCAAACTTCTACAACACTCTCCATAGCATAAGCTAAATACATCTTAGCTAGGAGGTTTTGTGCTTAACTTTTATGGATGAAAGAAATGCTCAAAGACCTAGGAGTATAATCTCAATCTACACTTATCTATTGTGATAACAATAGTATCATCAACATGACAAAAAATCCTATTCAACATTCATGCATCAAACACATTGAGATTTGACATCATTTTATATGATAACATACTCAACGTGGGCACATAATACTAGAATTTATTGGGATTGAAAATCAACTAGCAGATGCTTTAACAATACTCCTTGATAAGAAAAGACTGACTACTCTATGTAATGATATGGGAATAGGACCCTATCCTATGAAGTAAGTTTTCTTAAATTTGTATTTTTATCTTTATTTTTATTTTAAAAACAAACCAAATAAACAAAATCTTGTTTTAGCTCTCAAAAGTTTTTCTTCTTGCACACATTTAGGGGGAGTTTTGCATTAATTCTTTTTGATGTTGTCAAAAAAGGAGGAGAATTTGGTAGATTGGTACTTTTCATGATTGTGATGTAATATGAGTATGGTGATGATGATGTAAGGAATTAAAATGACTTAAATGATGTGTGTCATGGGAAATAATGAAATTTTATGTCTTAATGATTTCTGGAGACTACTAACCAATTTTCTTAAATTTTGGACATCAAAAAAAAGGGGTGATTGTTGACCTTTTGGTATGCCAAAACCTTAAGAAAAATGGATATCAAAGGCTACTTGTTATGGATGTTGTATTTACAAGACAAGAATAAAAACTCCACATGATGAAAAAGAACTCAAGGAAGCACGACACTTCATGAACTCCACATTGTTAATAAGGAATCAAGGAAGCATGGCACTTCATAGGTAAAATGAGAGCATGAACATGTACGAAGACTAAAGGTTAAATGAAGATGCTCTAGGGATTGAGAGAAAGCCTCAAGAACCAAAGCTCAAAAGTTGAGAAGAAGTCTCCAAGGAATAGAAGAAATCTTGGCCAAGAGGAAGTCAATCATAGGAAGAATTCTTCTAAAAATAAGAGATGTCTCATTTGAAAAGAAGATGTCTCCCCAGAGACATCCCATTCTAAAAGGATATATCTTCCCATAGTTAAAGCTAATTTCTAAAAGATGTCCCAATCTCGAAGGAGACATCTACACTAGTTGTTGAATAGTTGTTGCATGAATTCTGAGGTGTTTTCAAAAACTTTGAGGCTATAAGTAGACTTCAAACTCTTGAGAGTTATGCGAGAATTGTCAACATAAAGGTAATTATTGTCTATCTTATATTATTGTACTTATGTACTTGAATTGTCACATAATTTGTTAGTTTTGTTGTGGAACTGTGCTTCATTATATAAGGAATTTGTAAATTGAGTTACACTCTCTCCTTGTAATTTCTTTTCTTTTTGTATTTCCTTGAAGGTTTGATGTGCTTCTTGTAAGAAGGCATTCGTTTAGAGCTTGTTGAGATCCTACAGGATTGAGTTTTTTTGTTGTGTCAAAACACTCTAGAGTGGAGCTCTATCTTCTACAAGTTGTGGGATCCCTTAAACCACTCTTGAGCTTGTTAGAACCTTGTTGGGTTGAGAGTTTTCACAGTGACAAAACTCTCCTTAGCAAAGCTCAAACTTTGTAAAGGTTGTGGTGTCCTCTAAACCACATTTTGGAACAAACAAAGTCCAGAGGTGTGCAAGAAATCTACCCTTTAAATGTGGAATATCCAACTTGGGGAACCATGTAATTCTTGTGTTTTGTGTTATAGGTGTTGCTTACAATTTGGGAAACTTATTCATTCCCCTCGCTTCCCCCATCTTTCTAAGTTCTCAATCCTCAATCCAATCTTACCATCATATATTCCATGAAATGATCTTTTGTACCACACTGTACCATGCATGACATTAGCCTCTACCACTTGGTGAAGTTTTAAAAAATCAAACAATAGTCTATAGGAAATATTGTTATTTATTAAGGATCTATCAATTAGGGTAATGAGTGTCACTTTTAGTTGGCTGCAACATGTTGATACCTTGCAACACATGAAATTCAACTTGATTATCACTACTAGTGAATGAGATCTATGATGTCATGCCATCATCTCTTTATAAATAAATGTTTACAAGGAATGTGATCTACTAAAGATGAGTTATTTCAAAGAGACATAACCCTTGATGATAAATGTGATTGCTATAATATATAAATAGAATCTCTAGATCATGCATTGTTTCATTATCCTCATGCTCAAAACTTTTGGCATTATTTTTACTCCTTATGTGAACTTTCAATCTCTTCTATAATCACATTAAGTTATATTATTATTAATTCACCCTTTTCTCTAGAATGATAGAAATGTTATAAGATCATATCATTGCTCCCTAGTGTCCTATACGCTTATTAGGTTTTTCATGACTCATATCTTTTTGCTAACCATCCTCTAAGTCTTGACATAGTAGCATTTCATGCTTGGAGAAACTAGCATTTATCTATTATTCTCTTTAAATATTCTAATTATACTATAGGTACATGATGACTGGTAGGGTATCCCAACACTCCACTATACAAGTCACAAGTGCACACATGTGACCATATCGTAATCCGTGGATGGACAATCTAAGTATGCTAGAAGTTGATAATTGGTTAATGATTTTTGTCTTCCCACTTTGAGTTAGTAAAGTGCAAGTGTATGGTTTAACTCTACATGAGGCATATGATAGCTTGATGTTTTTGGCTAATGTTACTCCTAAGTGCAACCATAATGAAAATGAGAATAATGTCTACATCTAAGTGATAATGGAAATGTAAATCTACTCTATCCTATGGTGATGATAAGCCATTCCTAACATGTTGTACACATCTTGGGCTTATGTAACCATTACTAGGTTTCCAAGTTTATGCTACTAGGTGAACCAAGAAATAACACTACTAGGATTACCAAACGATTACACTTATATGCTCAAAACTAGTCGAACTCATTCCACCTTACTAATGAACATGAAAAAGTAAAGTTCTTGAGAAAGGTAAAATACTAAGCTAAAGTAAGCATATTAAGGAAATGAAAAATAAAATAAGTAACAAAATTAGCTATGTAAAACAAAGAAACTAACTAGATGCTACAATGCTGAAAAATAATCTTGATCTTTATTGTTGTTTATGAACTGTGCCCAAGTACAATCCACTGAAATAAAGATTCAATTCAACTATTCAACACCACACTACAAGCATTCACTCTATCACTAAGTGTAAACTATGAAAACAAACTACAAGATTTTCCCTAAGGTTGGAATGAAATTTTTTTGTTAGTGTAACCAAGTGTTAGTAATTATAAGGTTGACTAGGATCCACTACATCACATTAACAATGACGTATGTAGAGCTGTGATGTTGTAGATATGATATAGTGGCTCATCAAACATAGGTTTTATCAGTACATAATAGACTAATCATATCATTAGTAATTTAATGTTATTTTTTACTTTTTGGTTCTTCTTTCCTTTCACTTATTAGCTATGTTTTCATCTTGTCATAACTAGCACAAATTTATAATTTTTACTACCTATGATGTGTTCTTAGACTATCTGTCTCAATTTTATTTTCTATAAATGACAACAAGCATAGAGTTGCTAGTCTTTCTTAATTTGGATTTTTTGTTGGCAATTTGCACCCCAACTATTATAGATTTGGTTTTTCTTTTTCTTCTAAAAAAACAAAGCTGATTAAGAACAAAACCATGGTAAAATATTTTGAAATCTAATAATCAATCTTTGAGGTAAATACAAATGGTATCAAAACATGTTCTAAAGGTAGGAGGTCCATCATAACCTTAGGATAAGAGACAAAGAGGAAAATGCAAAAGATCATATGTTTAGAAGCAACTGTAATAGAAGTCTCATGCAACTAGACCGACAAGAGAATACTTGAAGTCCAATTTGTGAGACAAAGCCTTTCAGTTCAAATTGAACAATCTATGCAAGGACAAAAGTACCTCAACCATGGACAACTGTATAGGTAACCCTCATAGAGGCATTATTCACAAAGAAATTGAAAAGAAAGCTTATGAAGTTGTTTTACCAAAGCCCAACTTTATCCATTCTTAAAGTTTGCTCTCCAAGGAGTGCAAGAACAATTATAAGCTTCTTCCCTTTGATCCATTATCTTAATCAAAGAAAAGTGATACTTGAAAGAGACTTACCTTTTTTGAAAAAATCATCAAGATTAAGGATATCACAATATTCTATTCCATCAATACGATTGCAAAATACTAAGGATTTTCAATGTGGAGACTCAAGTTACTGAGGTTTCCACCAAATTAGATGTTGAGATTAAGAAGAAGTAGCTACAAAGAGCTTATGGTATGAATAAGAAGAAATATGAATTTTTAACATAGGCAAAGAAAGTATACTTCAATATTTAAATATATCATATATACCATACCATACATCCAAGAAAAATCATATCTCTCTCTTTTAGAACATGCATAGTCTTGATCAAAAAGAGGCTTAAAGAGAATGAGTGAGGTAGGAAGATGATCCCTCTTTATATGCTTAATTAGATAACTATATAGAAGGAAAGGAATCACCCATAAGATAAAAGATACATCAATGATGACTTCCATAATATCCTATAATAAAATGATGAAAATGAAATAAGCTCTTAAAATCTAGAAAGATCTTTTATCATCACCAAATACTAAAGCTACAATAATAAGTTCTATTCTAGCTATCATCATCCCAATGACTACAATCATAAGTGTTAGTGCAAGCTCAAGTGCAGCTAGCACAAGCCAACAAACACCTATAAGAAGCATTAAAGACTCTTATCTAGTGGTAAGCTACTTATAGAAGATACCTAAGATCATTAACTAGCAATGGGATGACTTCATAAACTTGTTGAAGGTTATCAAAATCAATGATCTAGCCTTTATTGATTTTATAAGAGATGTTACCATCATCCTACTAGAGGAGTATCCTAAAATCTCTAGTGATGCAGCAAACTTTCAAATCACATTGGAAAGAGGATGATGTAACTATAATTATCATGCCACATAAAGAGGAAGGAACTACTATAGAGGTGATGGTGAACTGCATTGGAAAATCTTTGAAGATCCCTATGTGGACTTTTTATTATGCCAAAACATTAAGTAAAATGGAGATAAAGGTTGTATGTATGATTGTGTTGTTGTAGGACCAAGAGTGATGAAAAGGAATGAACTAGCTTAGACAAAAGGAGAAAGTCATCCACAACATCTCAAGGTCTTATCCACAAAAGGATGGCTCAAAGGAAGTGAATTCAAAGAATGTGGACAAGGACCAAATAACTTACAAGAAAAGTTGTCATCATTAAAGCATGCAAAAGTGCAAGGTTATGAACAAGGAACAAAGAACTCATCATGCAAAGGGAGGTGAAGAAAGAAATCTTCAAGAAACAATAGAAATCTTGGCAAAATTAAAGATGCATAGACAAGGACGTCTCCAAGAATTAGCAAACATCTTTCATCAAGCAAAGATATCTTAATCAAATAAAGAAATCTTCATAGAATGTAAGTTAATTTTAGAAAGATGACATTCACCAAACAAAGACGTCTTCTCAGAATGGAGGCAAATACAAAAAGATGTCTCAGGCATGAAGAAGACATCTTTCATGATCATTAGCTATCATTAGCTAGCTATTGCACAAGTTCCAAATGGATTTGAAAACATGGTGACTATAAGAAGACATCATTCTCATTGGGAAATGTGCAAGCTCTTGTACAATCATTGTGAAATCATTTGACCATCATTGTAATCACTGTTGCTCTTCATTGTATTATCATTTGTCCATTGTAAAGTGTGTTATACCTTAAAGTACAAGGATCAGCAAACTAAGTTGCATTCATCCCTTGTAATTGTTGTTCTCCATTGTTGCCTTGTGGGGTTGATGTGCTTCTTGTGGGAAGGCATCTTGATTGNTTGTGGGGTTGATGTGCTTCTTGTGGGAAGGCATCTTGATTAAGCTCATCAGGATCTTGTGAGATTGAGTGGTTGGTTTTACAACATAATACTTTAAAGTGGAGCTCAAGATTGTAAAGATTATGGAAGCCTAGAAACCACATTGTAAGCTTGACAGGACCTTGTGGGGTTGATTGGTTGGTGCAACGTCACAACACTCTAGAGTGGGTCTTAGAGATTATACAAGGTGTGGTACCCTTCAAATCACATTTAGAGCAACAAAGTCTATAGGTATGCTTGCAATCTACCCTTTGAGTGTGGACTACCCTAGTTGGGAAACCACATTAAATTTGGTGTGTGTGATTTGTCCAAAGAATTTCAATTTGAGGAACTTATTCATCCCTCCCCTTCTAAGTTCAATGATCCACATACCTATAGTACCAGTTCTACACTTTTCTACAATCCTAGATATTTAAGAATCTACAAGGATCAGAATGAGAAAAGAAAGAACATTGAACATAAAAGAACATAAGGAAGTACCAGATATATTGGTTAGTATCATGTCAATGATTATAAACATCTTCTAGACTTCTAAAGATGTTACTATAGTATAGTTTAACCTCATCACTATTAATGGGAAGTTAGTCATTTTTAAGGCTCTACTACAATAGATTAAGTTGTTGAACTAGATACTACATGATGATGTTGCACAACTTTGTTGCCAGCTAGTAGACCCTATAATCTATTAGCTTAGTCAATCTCATGATGATGCAATTAATTAGTTAAAGGCTAAGAAACATTATATGGAGATAGAAAAAGAGAATTTTACATGGGATATATCAAAATTAGATTCAAGATATATGTCTTGAGTAAACATATCACCATGGCAAAGGCGAATGAAGTCATTGCCTCTAAAAAATAGACTACATAAAATTATATGAGAAAAGAATAAATTAGAGGATCATTTAAAAAATATCTAAGAGTAGTTAAAGCATGTAAAATTGGATGTCTATAGATTGATAATATTAAATAAAATTCTTCCAATGAAGGAGGTTAGGGCCATCTGGTAGAAATTAGCCATCAAAATTATAGCATGATAGAATGAGATCACAAAGCATGGAAAGATCAAAAATCACTACATGGATTAACTAGACCTTCAAAATGAAATCAATGAAAAATAAATTTGGATAGCTAAAGTTAAAATTAACACAACTCTAAAGTAATTTTCAAATCCTAACTTGCAATCCATTTTGAATGGGATCAACATGGTTAATCAAGTAGAAATTAAAATGAATAAACTTCAAATTGAAAAACATGATCAAGTACATGAGGCTTGTCAATCTATGATACACTAATTTAGCAATACAAACTATTGATAAGCCATACAATAAGTTGGAAAAATAGATGACCACTATATTATTACACTATCAGAATGAGCACTAGCTCAGAATGAGTCACTTCAAAAGCTACACATTGCAAATATGGAGTTAAAGATTTTAAGAGAAAATTTTACAACCAAAAAGATGTTTCTAAAAACCAAGCAAAGAGAATCACAAACTACAAGGACCTAAAATTCCTAGTAAAAGTATTTGAAATTGAACACACAAATTTTGTAACCTAGCTTATTAACACTAAATGTTTCCAGTGCTACCACATCCATGGAAAGTGCCAACAACATCAATCCTAGCTAATCTAGCCTAGACAATTCACAATTTTAGAATGAAGGAGGAGAAAATAAGAGTATTAATTAAAACAATTTTCATGAAGAGTGTAATAGTAACAACAATGAATCAACCACAGGAGCCACCAAGGCATGATGAGCCTTTACTACTAATAATAACTTAAGGCATCTTCCTTGGTCAATTTTGTAATCTTGAAATTTTTTTGCAAAGTCTATGTATTCAATTTTTTTATCTTCTTTTTATGTATTAAGTTACTCAAATAATGTTTTTAAGTGCTACTCAAGTTTAGTTAAGTTTTACTAGTTAGTCAACCAATCAAGTGATAACTCCTAAAATTTTATAAAAAAACTTTATTTCAATTTTGTTTAATTCAAGAATAAGTTTGTAGTTAGTCATGACACTATGATGAATAGTCGATTTATTAACTATATCAACACATCTACATTGAGATAGCTACATCTGTATCGACATAATCCATTATATGTTGGCACATCTACATTGACATAATTATCATAAATGCTTATACAAATGTAACATTTATAGCATAGTTTTAACAAACCTCTTATAATTAAAATTTTTTATTTTAAGTAATAGTTATTGAGTGTTTGTAATGTTGTCTACAGTAATTATATTGAGTCTTTATTTAAGTGCATTTTACATGGCCACCTTGCATGATGGAAATAAGGATCAAGATTATTCCACTGCATTGCAATAATTTAACTTAGATTAGATTTTTCTTCCTATGTTCTTTACTTTTTAGTATAAATGGATAAATATTTATTTAATCATGCACTTAGTTAATAATTTATATTTCAACATATACTAAATATGGTTCAATGAGTATGACTAGTTTTAAGCATAAACACATATTTTTTTGTAATCCCAACTATGCTATTACTTGGTATGCCTAGTAGTAAACACTTGGTAATTCAAAAATGATTACATGAGTTCAAGTTGTATACCAAAGGTCAAGAATAGATACTCATTACCTAGGTTGGTTTAGAACTTACTTCATTATCTTAGTTTAATTAAAATAATTTCTTGTATTTTAATATTGTTAATAATATTCAAAAAAACATCAATAATAATATGCCTTAATTACACTTTATCATATGAGCTAAGACCAAAACAAGTATAGTTGGAAAGAGAGCAACTCATAATCAATACTTGATAGTTTAGAAGCTCCACTGCTTCCATTAATTTAGTCCACATATTATAATCAGGTTAATTGTACCAATCATGATTTGTATGGTTGGGCATAGGGACTACATCTTCACTCATCAGTAGTAGAGTATAAATAATGTAGGGAAGTATAATTAAACATATAATATATCATAGAGAAATAAATGATCTTTCTTGTGACTTCTAGCTTGTAAAAAATTAACAAACCTTATTGATAGGTGAGATCTGTTCTAAGTAGGCATAAAGTATGAACTATAGAATAAGCTAGAAAATACATAATAAAATCTCAACTTATTTTGTACTTAAAAAATAATAATTAAAAATTATTCATCTCAAAATTCTAAAAATAGCTTTCTTTATAAAGTATCTATAATAATCAATTTTTTTAGGGAGAAAGATTTCTATTTGTCAAAACCTTTCAATAGACATGTGTAAAAAATTAGTTACTTTTGCATCTTTCTTTTCCATTTCACTTATATTAAAATTATTACTAGCCTTAGCTAAAGAAATATTTGATCATCCCTTCTAGTAAAGATCCAAACCTAACAATCCTTAATTATTATTCAAACACTCAAATAAGAGATTCTAATTGAATAACAAAAGAAAATGACTTTCTTTCCTTCAAAGATGAAATAAATTAAAAATAAAAATGGAAGCATGTCCATATGATATACAAGAACTTGGATATCACACCACTTCATCACACAAGCCACAAAGCCATAACATAGGTATGAATCCTCGAATTCTCTCATATAATGCCCAAGAGACTTACAACACAATAAGTTCATTATGATTCAAGAATCACAAAATGACTCTTCAACTTTCTCTTTCAATATTACCTCTCTACTTATATTGATGACATAAACAATAGGCTTTAATGCTAATTTATAAGCTAAAATTACATTCAACTTTTCCTTGGTATCAACTTTAAAATCAAAGACAATTGGATAACTTTTACTAATTTTTCACTTATTGCCAAGATGTATGAAATTCCCAAGATGCCTAGAAATATGGATCAAAATGTCTTACTTATGTAAGACATCTTAGATTAATAAATTTCTTCTGTTAACAAGAATGCATTTGAGTGAAAAATCCACACTTTTGGAACATGTTGACTGCTAATATCTTGGAATTTGTAGATGCACCCAAAGCATGTTTTTGAACTTCTTACAATTTTGAATGTTCAAAGATGCAAGTAAACATGCATAACATGAATAAAAAACTATGCACATATAAAGACATTTAACATTGAGGAATAAATACATTGGTTTTGGTGATATCCTCATCATCTCTTCCATCCTTAAAAAGAAAATTGTAATTAAGTAAGCTTTACACCTAGGATGGCATCAACTCCTCACAAATCCAAATTAAACTCATGAATCTAAATTACATATTAATATCCCTCATCATTAAAAAATATTAAGTACTCATGCATTTTCTCTCCTCTTATAATCCTAGCATTCCTTGCTTTTAGTACAGTTAGTTTCCTTAAAGCTTTTAATGAACATCGGTATTTAAATACTAACTTGAGGGCTTCAATGCTATCCTTAAGATCATATGCAAATACCATACTATGGAAATGGTTCAAATTTGAAACATAGAATATATTTAAAAAATAAAAATCCTTCAAGAAATCAAGTTCATAAATATTATCATTCATTTTGGCCCTCATTTAGAATGGACTGATCTTTTTGAATTTGAGCTTTGAAAAGTTCACATTTCTTAGTTTTTCTTTGTCCAAATATAATAAAAAATAGTGACCAAATTTAATTTTACTTTTTTTGTCTAATTTCATACTACTAAAAACTCTTTTTATCCTACTTTCCAAATTTTCCTTCACTTTTTATGCAAGCTTTCCATACTTTCCACAAAATCTGAACTAAGATGTAGAACAAATTTAGCACATCTTTTTCTTCAAACCTCTTAAAACATTGTGCTAGATTTATACTAGCAACTGATAAATAAATGTATTATATAATAATTTTTTGATTATAAGGCCTAAGGATCTCCTTCCCTCATTAGTCATAACAAGTTATTAATGAGATGAGACCTTACTACTTCTCATAATTCTAAGGATTAATGCATCGATTGCATATCATCTACTTTAGTACTATTAAGATACCTCAAAATTTAGTATAGCCGAGCATGATGGCTAATACTTTGCATCATTTAAGAAGATAGTAAAGATCAAAACATTTGTGTTACTTACTTGTTTTAAGTTTTTCTTATCAGCAACACCAAAGGATATGGTTGGATGTAATCCTAATCCTCCATCATGTTTCTACCAAACAAGATCATTCAATCCATAATAGGCTTCAAAAAATATATAGGAATTAAAAATATATAGATTTCAATTACTTTATTCATGCAATGTGGCATTGCATTAACACATTGAGAGACATCCATTTTGAAGAATTTGGTCATCATCTAGTCATGAGTTAGGTTATCTTCTACTTTTAAAATACACAAACAAGGCTTGGCTTAACCTTAACTTTTTTACTACACCATAATATACTGCCATGATAGATGACAAGGATCATATGTGAGGTGCATACATAATTATGAATTATGCTTGCATCATTAAAATCCTTCAAGTAATATGCAACTCAACCCCCTTAGTTATAATACCTCAAGATATTAAACCTAAGTAAGCATATGTATATGTGGTGTAGGGATACCTCTTTTGATTCCCTTGTTATTTCCCTAGGTGGATGTTTTTGCAAGTTTTAGGCTATGTGGAGACATCTTGGAGGTCAAGAAGACATCTTTTCTAGGAGTTGAGACTTCATAGGACACATCTAAGGTATGTAGGAGATGTCTCTACTAAGAGTTGAGTCTTCACAAGAGACATCTCTCATTGGACAAGAGATGTCTCATGAGGAGACATCTCCCAAACTAATGAGATGTATCATGAGAAGACATCTATACGAGGAGGAGATGTCTCACACTTAAAGGTCACAGCTTCCACACTCAGGAGACATCCCTCCTAAAAGTTGTATTTTGATAAGAGATAATCTGTACAGTTGAGGTAACATTTAGAATTTCCTATTCCAAGTTTGAAAATAGTCGAGTGAAGATAGAAATAGCATATTAACTTCAAGTTGAGCTTGAGGAAGATTTCTTAGAAATTTTGTCTTACTTGGTTAATAGAATTGGTTTGTGTTTCATGCCTATATCATAGAGAAATATGATATTTCATGTAAGTTCATGTGTTAAGCTTAGGTAAGAGTGTAAGAGACCATATTGAGTGAATGCATAGATGTTGCAACTCAAAGGTTAATTATGTTATGTGTTGACTAGTATATTCTAGTCTTGCTTGTGAGTTGATATCTCAGTACTAGATTGTGGAAAATATTCTTCATTGGTTGTGTCTTATATTAAGAATAGCCATTGTGTGATTGTAGAGTGATGAGTGGCAAGGTACCCCTACACTCAACCATACGAATACGAGTGTTTCACGCACGATCCGGTCAAACTCCAAGGACTATGTGCTTATGCGCCTTAATGGAACACTCAAGGTTAATCAATCATTGTCTTCCCAAACTTACTTGTATTTTCATCATTGTATGGTTAAGTAAGCTTGAGGTATATGATTTTTTATAGCTTTTATATTTTTTATGTCTTATGCTAATAAAAGAGAGGGAGAGAGAACTAAGTGGCTAACTTACATTAACTATTCATTAACTAGTTTCTAAATGTTCCTAACACCAGTATTCGTTCCCACTTTCTGTACACATCCTGAACCAGTGCAATGCTATTGGGATTACCAAATGCTAATCATTATTGGGTTACCAAGTGCTACATGCATGCTCGAAGCAGTCATACTGAGTGTATTTAACTAAGAGGGTTGAAGGTTGAGAGAGATATTAATTAACCAGGAAAGCATTAAATAATAATTAACACTAATTAATCTATTTTGTATGCTGCAAGGTTTATCATAAAGTTCATCTTTATTGTCGTACACAAAATTGTGCTCAGGTACAAATTGTTTGAATAAAGATTCGTTCACTCTATGACTCCTACTATGGGCACATAGAAATAATTCTAACTCTGGATTAACTAAATTGCAAGAATTTGGCTAAGGGTCTAAGTTTAACTCCATTGGAACAAAGGGTGTTGCCTCTTATTTATAGAAGATGAGGTAGGATGCGATATCGCGTGGCAGATGTGATATCACGTACCTGATATTGCGGCTCATCATACTCCCATGATTGAATGAAAAGTCATCCTCAAGTTTCTTACAAAATATTGGGAAGGTATGGGATTATTGACTTGAATGACAACTAATGGTGAATGGGATGACATGTGAATGGATGAATATTACAATACATGACAACATTAGTGTTCATGACCACAAGAGTGAACACTCTACCCAAGTGACATTTAGCCTTATTTGGCAGCTAAAAAGGAAGAGAGAGAGAGAGAGAAGAAGAAGAAGGTGTGTTGCTACCGATGCCAAGATTACGCCTTTCGTTGTCCATCCATAACTACGCCATCAGTCTTGCTCCTTGCACAACTATTCTAGCACTAGTTCATCCTGAGTGTTTCCTCCAAGTCCAGTCCATTGCTGTATGATTCCCATCTGCACACACAACATAGTCACATATGAGCAAGGATAAGTAAATCACAATATAGTTGATACCTTGCCTCGGTGTAAGGTCCATTGGCTAAGTTGTGATATGGCTAATACAAATTCTAGAGATATAACATTGGTGACTACCCAAGGTGTAGGGGCTAGAAAAAATTGAAAAAATTGGACCGTGCCCCCCATGACTAAAATCAATCCTCTGGTAGTGATAGAATGGAAAAAGATATGGAATAAGAAAGATAGGAGAAAAAGAAACAACGGAAACATCGATAAAATGAATGTCAGAGATGGAAATGAACTAGAAAAATGTTGATTACGGGAATCTTTAAGGGAAAGAAGTTAATTGATGCACCAAATAGGAATGCCAGTGGGTCCTCCCCAAAGTAGGCTCATGTCCTTTATGCCTTGACAAACCCACATTCAAAGAGTCTGTCAGCTCTGGAAATGTCATTTGGGAGTAAGAGTTAAAGACTTAACCCCAAGAATTAACCAAAGAGAAAACAATGCATTAACCAAAATTTAGACTACTATTACAACCGGTAATGAGGTGGGAAATGGAGAAAGAATGATGGGGAGAAGAGAATGGAATGGAGTCCCAAGAACAAGGTGGTGTACAGCTCCTTGTGTATTTATGGTTAATGTGACTTATTTTTATTGGCTCAGCTTCTCGAAAATGGAGCAACATCACAAATGGTAAGGAAAACTTAAGAAGAAAACGTCCAAGAACCCAAGAGAATAGCCAACATAAATGCATCAAATCCCTTTGAAGTCACACCCTTTTTAGTCCTTGATTCCTTCCTTAGTTTGAGAAATGCCTAGTCACCAATTTGTTAATAGTTTTATTATTAAATAAAGGGATTGTATAGTTCCAAGCCAAGAGAGACCATAGAAATTCATGGATGCATGGATGAGGTGGACTCATTGCCTGTTATATCAAAAGAACCATACCTTAGTGTCAACATTGTAACTCAAAGGGAAAAATCAAACATTAGCAATCCATAAAATATAGTTCATACCACCATCAGGAGCACTATTAGGTGATGAATCTAACAAAACAAAAACAACAAACAAACAAAACAAATAGTTACACAAAGAAATGAAAAAGTATAAACGATGTTGCAAAATGAAAACAAGAAAATTTAAAGAAATTTGTAAAAAAAAATGTGTAAAACAAAAATGTAAAAAGGAACTAAGGGCCTCAAATGGTTAGAAGAGGTGGTCATCTCCCCCATGATTGAGTTGGAAGGAGGAGATACAAAATAGTGAGCAAGGTCATCCCCTATCAGAGGTATTATGTGCACTGGTCATTCTATATAGTAGCCAATGTGTCCAAGGAATGACCAAATGTCTTTGACAGTTTTTAGTTAACAAGTGATTCCTTGGATGACCCTAATTTTATCTGGGTCTACCTCTATTCATGCATGTGAAACCTTATGCCCAAGTACTATGCCTTCTTGGACCATTAAATGGCTTTTCTACTAGTTGAGCCTTAGATTGGTTTCTACACATCTTTTTAGCACTTGCTCTAATCAATCCAAGGCTTGATCAAAACTTGTTCCATAGGTGGAGAAGTCGTCCATAAAGACTTCCACTCCATTCCCTATCTGCTGTTGGAGTATTCTTAGAACTAGGCATTGAAACGTGGTAGAAGCATTACACAAGCCAAACAACATTTTTTTATATGCAAACATTCCCCAAGGACTAGTGAATGTTGTGTTGGCTTGATCTTTTGGGGCTATCTGCATTTGGTTGTATCCGCTATAGCCATCCAGAAAACTATAATAGCAATGCCCTGCTATGGTGTCTAAGAATTGGTCAACGAATGGAAACGGAAAGGGATCCTTAAGTGTTTCCATGTTCAGTAGCCTAAAATCTATGCACACCCTCCATTTGCTTCCCTTTTTAGGCACAATTACTAGAGGGCTAACCCATTCGCTATTAGCAATGGGATATATGAACCCAGCCTTAAGAAGTTGTGCTATGTCTTCTTTTCTACTTACTTCAATTTTGGGTTCAATCACCTCTGCATTTGTTTTCATGGTTCTTGGAGGGGTCAGTGTAAATCCTATGCTAGCATATCCTAGGATCTATTCCTATTTATTCAGGATATGACTAGGCAAAGGCTTTTGACCACTTGTTTATTACTTTCAGTAGTCTTCCTTTTTGTTTGGAAGCAAGTCTTGCATTGATGATTACTAGTTTTCCATTTTCAAGAATCATATATTCCAAAATGGTGGGTAATGATTTCAATTCTAGGGGCTCTTGCTTGAATTTTTTAGGAATTTCCAACTTCCCCTAGTTGATGTTTTCAAGGTTAAGGCTTGCAAGTTGGCAGCAGACTTGCTCTAGTGCGTCTGTGCTTTCGATGTAAGCACGAGTTATTCCCTCAGTCAGTTCCATGCACATTAGTGAGTTGCTCTCTTGATCAGCTATCAGCCACTAGGTGTCTTCTTGTCATGTGGCTGCTGCATACAGGCACTTTTGTATGTTAATGTCTTGTGCACACCAGTTGCATGCAAACAATGCTAAGGTTTGCACAACCCATGATCTCTGCACGCAATTGCACCTTATATCACTGTATGCAATGCATGAAACCTTCTTCTTTTTGATCTTTCCAAAAGTGTTCTCCCTAGATATTTCCAAGGAAAGATCGCAGATTCCTAGGCATGCATCTATAGTACTTAGCCATGCCATCCCCATTATTATTGGAAAGTCCCCTTTACTATTATTTACTTGTATCACTAGGAAATCTACTGGGTACGACCACCCACACACAGTGGTGATGAAGTTCTCCACTAGTCCCAAGGGAATAGTGATGGACTGGTTGGCTAGCTCTAGGTGAATACTGCTCTTCCTTAATGGAGGCATGTTCTAGGCTTTGTACATTTCTTGTGATATTAAGTTGACTCCAGAACCTGAGTCTAGAAGAGCTTTGCATGGCTCATTCCCAATGATTTGGAGATAAATTAGAGGGCTTCTAGGATCAGAGAATTTCCTGGGAAGGTGGCCAACCTTGATCCAATTAGTAACGACATGTGTTAACATAACCATATGCATTGAGCTCAGTGTTTGATTTGAAGGGAGCTTTGAAGCTTTATTTGATGGGGAGGCATTCAAAGGTTCAACCGCTTGTGGTTGTAAGGGCTTGGTTGGCCTGTTGGCTTTGAAGAAATGTCTTTTCTTCATATGGTTGTCAGAACCAACAGTGAGTTGAGGATTCACAGCCCTTGCAGCATTGGGTTGCTACAGTTGAGTAGGGAGTTCCCCTTGCATTGCTGGAGCGGGTGGTAATGGAGCTATCAGTGTGAGAGTCGTGGATGGATTTGAAGAATAGTATGTTTGTGGGTTATCTTCCATAGGCGAAGGAGTTCTATAATACTCATGGGCTTGGTAGTGATGTTGTGGTGTAACGTGACTAACAGAGTCACGTGGAGAGATTGGATGCTACACGTAGTAGCCATATGGATCAGGTTACTGGTAGGGGTATTGTTGCCTTGGTGGTGGCATCCCCCATGACTGTGAGTATTGCCACTATTGATGTTGCTCAATGGGTTGTGGTGGAGTTCCACTTGGATAATATGTTGAAGGTTGGTGGAACTGCCTTAGGCTACCTTGGGGATAAGGTAACCGTCGGGGTGTTTGCCATTTATTTAGTTGTGGGTTGAGTGCATACATCCCAGACTCCTATAGATGTGAGATTACTAGGCAACATCCCTTAGGATGGTCATATTGGCATATCTCACATCCACCATCATTGTCTGTGTCTGAATCCACAACCTCTTCTGTGATGGCCATTTTTCCCTTACCCTTATTATGTGCATTTTCCACTTCTATCTTTTTCCTTTTGTCACGGTCGCTACCTCACTCCCTAGACTCCTCTACAATTTTAAAACAGTTTCAAACCTACTATCTAGGGAGTCCCACATTTGGTCTACCTTTGCCGATACTTCTATTGTTAACTTTTGGAGAGGCAAAATTTTCCTATTCACCATCTCTTTGAGTGGTGACTCTTCTTCCTTACAAAATCTTACTCCCCTTTTTTAAAGGGAAGGATCTCAGTTGTATTCTTCTGCACTTTCTCTCTTTCATAGCTCACCTTCTCCTTTGGCTACTTGCTCTAGAAATCTATGAATTTGATGAGACATAAGCTTTGATAACCTTCATTGGGCATATGTCCCAAGGGTTCTTCTTATTTCATGCCTAAGTCCATCAATGAGATGGCGTAGTTGATCCCGCTATGAATAACCATGGCTAGGGCAACGATGTAACAATGTGTAATAGCGGCTCATGGCAGCATCCAAGGGTTCATGGTTTCCTTGCTTCCATCCTCTGATTTTCTTCTGTAGGTTACACACTTGGGAGTACATTTGGTACTTATCATTGAACAGTTCTAACATTGTACTCCACCTCTGAATGGATTCTAGTTCTAAGGACCGGTACCAACTTTCACTAGTGTCCTTTGGAATAACTTCATTTTTTGCCATTCATTTTCTATGTTTTGCAAGGCACATGCATCATGGAATGCTTGTAAATGATTTTGAGGTTCAACGTTGTATCCCCCTTCAAATCATGGGATGTTGTTCATGTCTAACCTCTTGATCCTACTATCCTTTTGTTGCCTTGTTGGAACTCTTACGACCTTCGTTATATCTAGCATGATTCTAGTTGTGAGTAGCGGTTCTTCATGATCATATCTTTCATAGTGTCTATGGTGTCTATGTGGTTCCCTATTCTCCCTTCTTCTATGCCTTGATTCCTTAAAGTGCCCTTGTCCTCGTTCTCGACTGTCTCATCAATGTTTTTCACTTTGTTTTCCCTTATCCTCACAATTGGTTTCCCTATGATTGCATTCAGACACTAAAGGAGAGGGTAAAGATGATGATGAAGTTGAAGAATAAGGAGAACCATCACCATGAAGGTGTTTTCTACCTTCTCTTTGGTGGTCTTTTCCTTGATCGTGATCACGATCAGAACATCCGCCCTTATCATGTGTTTGTGTTCCTTTGTTGAACACTTTGTGTTCATGGGTATCAGAACCAGGGTTGTGAATAGTAGAGTGGAGGTTCTGATATACTACCTCTTGACTATTGTTAGAAGGAGGAACATCATTTCATGAAGAACCTGTTGAAGCAGGTTCACCATCCTCAATTTTGCTCAAAACATGTAGAGCATCATGGGGTCATTTACCCTTCAAGGATGTATGTTATCTCTCCTGTCGCAAGTCCCTTTGACGTTGCACTTCTTTGGGATGATAGTCCCTTGTGTCATGATCCCATGCAATGTATTCTGCATATAAAAGTGGCATGCCTATTTGTGTGAGAGCATGAAGGAGCATGTTGGGGACTGATCGGTCTAGAGGCAACACTATGTTACCGTCCAAGTCTCTCCAACATAGCTGTTCATCTTGGTGGAGAATAAAGGTGAAATCAGGTACATACTCATTGGGATGAGTATATACCACATGAAACTGTTGAGGAACTGGTAGATCTTGGTTACATGTATTATGCTGCTAACTGTCTCTTGTGTTAGTCCTAGGCAGTGAAGTGCTCTTATGCGAAGAAGAAGACATCTTGTCTTGTTCGGTGTACAATGTACCATTGTCTTGTCTTTCTTTGATTAACCCTAAGGGTTTGTTCTAACATTCCAATGATATGAATGATTTCCTATGTTCTACGTAGTGCACAAACAACTA
>MNCI01009017.1:43541-91376 GCA_015680685.1 Gnetum montanum | reverse complement strand
GTTGTATGGTTAAGTAAGCTTGAGGTATATGATTTTTTTATAGCTTTTATATTTTTTATGTCTTATGCCAATAAAGGAGAGGGAGAGAGAACTAAGTGGATAACTTACATTAACTATTCATTAACTAGTTTCTAAATGTTCCTAACACCAGTATCCATTCCCACTTGCCGTACACATCCTGAACTAGTGCAATGCTGCTGGGATTACCAAACAATTGTTACTGGGTTACCAAGCGCTACATGCATGCTCAAAGTGATCATACTGAGTGTATTTAACTAAGAGGGTTGAAGGTTGAGAGAGATATTAATTAACTAGGAAAGCATTAAATAATAATTAACACTAATTAACCTATTCTCCATGCTGCAAGGTTTATCATAAAGTTTGTCTTTATTGTCGTACACAAAATTGTGCTCAGGTTCAAATTGTTTGAATAACGATTCGTTCACTCTATGACTCCTACTACGGGCCCACAAAAATAATTCTAACTCTAGAATGACTAAACTAAAACAATTTGGCTAAGGGTCTAAGTCTAACTCCTTTGGAAAAAGGGCACCGCCTCTTATTTATAGAAGATGAGGCAGGACACGATATCACGTGGCGGATGTGATATCGCGTACACGATATCACGGTTCATCATAGAGCCTCATGCATGGTAGCATCATTTGAGTGTTTGAGAGGTCTTATATTTTTTGTGGGTTTTGAAACTACATTATAATCTTCTTTGAATAAACTAAAGATAATTAGTTTCTTGTGTTCTAGCAAATTAATTGTCTTTTCATTATATCTAGAGTTAGCATCAAAAGGTGATTTAATATTGGAGTGAACCTACTCTAGCTAAACATTGATATCAAAGATTTGTGTTAATTTTTTCATAGTTTTGGTTAAGGATTTTGTCAATTACAAATGACATCTAAGAAGAAACAAATGCAATCTCTAAATAGAGATATGAAGAGCATGAAGTTTGTCTTCTAAATGATGATTGCTTAGTCAGATAAAATTAGTGTAAAGATACATAGAAATGTCAATTCTAGCCATATCCAAACATACAGAGATGATTACCATGCATATTTAGATTAAGAAGTTTCATAGCCTAGTGGAGATAAGCAAATGATAAGAAAGGACAACCAAGCTATGGGAGTGTAGCATTGCATCAACCAAGGATTTTAATGGGAGGAAATCATATTTATCATATGAGAATTTTGAGGGCTTCAATGGTGGTAGCTACTTCTTCTCTAGGTAAGCTTGATGAGGAAGATAAAGCAAGGCTTGCTAGAGCATTTAGAAATGCTACAAGACTTCTACACATGGATTTGAAGACTTTCAATGATGTAGATGAAACAAATTCTTTCTTAAGCTAGTTGAAGACACTTGACAAGGACTTCGAGTTGGAAGACGTATCAAATAACTTGAGGATAGCTATTGCTGGAAATAGACTAGGTGATAGGGCTTCTACGTGGTTGTAAAAGGAGCTTCTTGGTTATGAAAGACAAAATAATCAACCCATCAAAGATTGGTATTTGATGAAATACAAGTTAAAAAGAAAATTTAAATAGTCTCATTACAGATAATGTTGGAATTCCTAAGACAAGGTAATAAGAATGTTAAAGAATTCTACATCGAATTTTGTAATATATTCTATCAAGATAAAGTGAACTAGAAGGAGTATGAATAGGCTTCAATACCTTTAGAAGGTCTCAAAATGACATATTAGTAGGATTTTCTTTTTTATGAGTTTGAAACTCTTGATGAGGCTTATGATTTGGTAGATAAGGCTAAAAGGAAATTAAATGGATTTGAAAATAGGAGCAAAAAAAACTTCCAAGGGAAAGAATAAGGGATCCAAATTTAAGAAGATAACTAAGTCCAAATCAATATAAGGATGGTAGTTATCACAAGAATATAAAAAAGGAAGATAATAAGGAAAAAGCCAAGAAGAACCAAGGCAATTGAAGTAGGGGTCTAGATCATATCTCATCCAAGATTCAATGCTTCAAGTGTGGAGAATGAAAACACATGCAATGGGAATGTCCACTTTACAAGGTAGCCAAGGGTAAAGATGTGCAAATTATGGAGGTGAAGAAGACATCAAGCCAAGCTCTTCATAGTGGTAATTCTAATGGTCTTAATATTGAGTAAGTTTTTGAATCAAATTCTTGTACACTCATGAAAAATGTCAAGAAAGGAGACCATCCAACTAGAAAATTGTTATTTTGAACTAAGGCTAGATGTTTTCTTAGTAGAAAATGGATACCTTTTTTCATTAATGAGGGAGCCCAAGAAAATGTTATTTCTTCTAGAGTAATGACTAAATTGGATTTGATAACTAATCCTCATCCTAGACCTTATAAAGTGCATTGGTTATCTATAGATTTTTCCAAGAGGTGAGGAAACAATGTACTTTAAAATTTAAAATTGAAGGTTTTTATGATGTTGTGAAGTGTGATGTTTTTCTAATAGATTATGCTGAGTAATTCTTAATATACCTTGAAATTTTGACAATGGTACGTAGTTTGATAAAGCAAGAAATATCTCGTGTGTAGCTAGATTTGATGGAATCCATAAGTTGATTTCCATAACAACTAAATAATGAAGGTAGCAAAGCTTACTTAATGCTTCCTTAATCCTTCTATAAGAGATTGAATACATTAAGGAACATCATGAAATAGGTTTTGGATTTTTGTTGTTTTAAAAATTTCTTCTAATCATAATGATGCATAGGTTGAACTTCCTACAAATGTGCTAAGCTTGAAGAAGAAATTTTAAAAGATGTTTAAGGAGAAATTCAATGAATTGACATCAATGAGGAATGTACCATAGCAGATCGATTTCATTCCTGGTGCTACCATTTCAAACATGAGGGCTTACTAGATGGCAACAAATTAGTAATCTAAATTGTAAAGTTAGTTAGAGGAGTTACAAATGGCTTTGTGAGAAAATACATTTCACCTTGTGTAGTTCTAGCGATGCTAGTGCCAAAGAAGAAAAGTAATGAATGTAGGATGTACATTAATTCTAGGATAGTGAACAGGATAATAATGAGGTAGAGATTTCATATTCCAAGGATGGATGATATCTTTGATATCCTTACCAATGCAGAGACTTTTAGCAAATTTGATTTAAATAGTTGTTATCATCAAATTAGAATAAGATCTAGTGATGAATGGAAGATAAATTTCAAGACATCTAATGGTAATGTCATCTAGGCTCATGAATGCACCTACTACATTCATGAAATTGATGCATGATGTATTGAAGGACTTGAATGATAAGTGTGGTATTATCTTTTTTGACAATATTTTAGTGTATAGCTCTAATGAAGAAGAGCACTTGGATTAGTTGAGGATGGTTTATCTTAAATTAGAGGAGGAAATTAGTAATCAATGTGAAGAAAAGTCATTTCTTCAATAGGGAAATAAAATATTTAGGGCATGTGATTTTTAAAAATTAAATTTGGATGGAAGCTACTAGGGTTAAGACTATTAGGAATTGGCCAACTCATAAGAATGTTGAGGAGGTAAGATCATTTCTTGGTTTAGCAAGATTTCATAGATTGTTCATGAAAAATTTTAGTGGTATTTCATGGCCTATGTTTCCTTTGTTGAAGAAAAATAAAGATTCCATATGGGATAATAAAACCCAATAAAGCTTTGACTAGATAAAAGAAAAAATTACCAGTGAATTGGTGCTTGAAATTCTAGATTTTCATAAGATTTTCCTAGTGTAGATGGATGCAGGTGAACTTGCCAATGGTGGTTTTTCTACAAAAATTAAATGATTTAAGGAAAAAAATATGGCATATATAAGAAGGATTTATATGCTATTGTTTAAGAAATCAAGACTTGGAAGCATTAGTTATTGCCCAAAGAGTTCACTTTGATGACGGATCACAAAGCACTACAATTTCTAAACTCTCAAAACAAGTTGAGTGCAAAGCACATGAAGTAGATTGCATAGTTATAGGAATTTAATTTTGTATTAAAAAAAAAACATAGAAAAGCCAATGTGGTGGCTTATTCATTGTCAAAGATACATGTGGTTAATTTCAGCATACCTAATGTGAAAGGTATGAGTGATTTTGTTGATTTGTATGAGCATAATGTTGATTTTGGGCAAGTTTGAAAGAGCCTCAAAGAGCTATGGATGAGTAGGATAGACTAGTGGATGGACTATCATATTCAAGATCAAATTTTATTTAAAAATAGAAAGGCATGTATTCCTAATTGTGCTTTTAGAAAGAAGATTTTGTTTGAAAAGTATTATAGTGACATGGCATGTTACATTGACAAGGATAAAACATTGAAGCTTATGGGTAGGTACTATTTTTGTCTTGGTATGGTAACTAAAGTTTCAAAATTTATGAAGTCATGTTTGACTTGTCAAAATTTCAAAGGAGGTAAGGAGTGAATGGACATTATATGCCTTTCCGAATTCCCAAGGGTCCATGGGAGAGTACGTATATGGATTTTATGAGTCATATTCCAAAAACTAAAAGTAGAAATGATGCAATTTTTTTTGTTGTAGATAGGTTATCCAGGATGACACACTTCATTCCAAGAAAAAAGGTGGCTAATGCTTCTCATGTGGCAAATTTATTTTTCCAATGTATTGTGAAGTTGCATTAAGTTCCTTTAAATATTGTTAGTGACATAGACTCTAAATTCACAATTCACTTTTGGAGATCCCTTTGAAAAATTTTGGGGACAAAGTTAAATTTCTCTAGTACATATCATCCATTATCTAATGGTCAAATGAAGGTGGTAAATAAGTCCTTGCTGAACATATTGAGATGTTTATGTGATGGATAGGCAAATACATGGAAAAAAATTTTGTGTGATGCTGATTTTTCATAAAATAATGATTTTTATATTGCTATTGGTAAAAGCCCATTTAAGGTAAACTATAGATTTTATCCAAGGATGGTGGATACCTTGAAGAGCCTTGATGGTGAAGCTCAACCTAGTGTTGATTTTGTACAAGATATAAGAGATCTCCATGCCCAAGTGAAATTAAATCTTAAGAAAAAGGCTGAAGAGAGAGTTCTCAACAAAAATAAGAGCAAATGAAAGCCAAATTTTGATGTTGGTAACTTGGTTTGGGTGCACTCAAACTAAAAATAGTTGAGGGGTATTAACTTCCACAAGTTGAAAGCTAGAAAGATGGGGCCTTTTAGACTTAAGGCCAACATTAATGATAATGCTTTTGAGATTGATTTCTTGGATGATATTGATATATCTTTTATGTTTAATATTTTATTTCTTGTACAATATCACGGATCGATTGATGAGGAGACTGTATAGGGTAGCATTGATGAGTTGAAGGGGGCTATTAATTAGTCCAAACCTTTAAGGAGAACAAGGCAATCATACTCAAGTAGAGAAGCTTCTAGCACTCAAAGAATCAAGAGGTATAATTATTAGATCCATTTGAAAGATCAATCCACAAATGATATTGTATGGATCCATTAGATCAAACTTCAATAATGGGGAATCACTTCAAANGATCAATCCACAAATGATATTGTATGGATCCATTAGATCAAACTTCAATAATGGGGAATCACTTCAAACCTTACTCCCTTGTTTACTTGAGTTTACTTTTTAAAGGATGGAAGAGCTTATGCAGGGACATCTCTTCCAATTCCCTTGTTCATTCCCTACATGGGTATCTTTGCAAGTTTTCAGCTTTGTGAAGACATCTTAAAGATTAATGAGACGTCTTTTTTGGAGTCAAGACCTCACATGAGACATCTGGGATATGTAGGAGAAGTCTCTATCGAGAGTTGATTCTTCACAACAGACATCTCTCATTGGATAAGAAACATCTTAAGAGAATATTTATGATGAGGAGACATCTCTCAAATTGATGAGATATCTTAATCAAAGATGTCTCTAATAAGAGAAGACATCCCTATTAGGAGAACACATCTCACTCTTAAAGGAGATGTCTTCCACACTTAGGAGATGTCTCTCCTGAAAGTTGTATTTTGGTAGGAGACAACAAAAGAAGACTAGAGATGACCAATACAACTAGGAAAACTTTTACAATTACCTTTTCCAAGTTTCAAAATAGTAAAGTAAAGGTGTAAAAGATGGAAATAGCATAAGAACTTCAAGTTGAGCTTGAGGAATATCTCCTAGGATTTTTATTACTTCTTTAATAAAATTGATTTGTGTTTCATGCTTGTACCATAGAGAAAGATGAAATTTCATGTAAGCTCATATGTTAAGCTTGGGAAAGAGGTTAAGAGAGCACATTAAGTGAGTGCATATGTGTTGCAGCTCCAAGGCTAAATATATTATATGTTGGTTAATGTATTCTAGTATTACTTGTGAGTTGATACCTCAGGTTATGGTCGAGATTCTCCATTCCTTTTGTCTTGCATTCAGAACAAATATTGTATGGTTGTAGAGCCTTATGCTCTATAGCATCATTTGAGTGCTTGAGAAATTTTGGTTGTTTTGTGCATTTTGAAATCCTATTGTAATGTTCCTTGAATAAATTGAAGATACATAGTTTCTCATTTTCTAAAAAATTAATTATCTTTTCATAATATCTAGATTTAGTGTTGGAAGGTGATTTAATATTGGAGTGAACCTACTACAATAGTTAGGATTGGATAGTGGTGTTCATCTCCACATCCAAGGGAGGGTGTATGCAAGTTAAATAAATAATGCAACACATTCATTCAAGATCTACATATAAATATATTATTATCAAAATATTTAGTCAATGATCCCTATAAATACTACATGCTTCACAGATACACTAATCAAATGCATCATCCATCTAATTACTAATTGTGAATTTAGATGAATTATTTATTTTAAGGCCCAAAGGACTTCTAATCATAACTCATTTCAGCTCATTTTATTAAAAGAAAATAAACATACATGATCATACATATATTTTCTTTGCATAAATAAAAGAACATAATTGTGGATAAATTAATGAGGTTAACATATTAAAATAGATATAAATAAATAATATTTTATTTTGCATGAAAGGAATATTTAAGTAAGAGAAAATGTACAGAATATTAATTATGCAAAAAAAGACTTACTCAAAGAAGACTTTCAAGCTTCCAAGATTTACTATCCTTAACACAAATTTTATAGAAGATAACTATGCATCTCAAGTAAGTTTTAAATTTCATATAAAAAAACTAGCTCACACATCAACAATGGAGAGAGTTACAATACTTAGTTTTATCCAACATTTATTGATGAACCATCTTTTATCTAGCTTCGATAATAGATCCCCAATATCAAGGCCTAGAAGAGATGTCGAATATACGATATTGTGGCATGTGTGTCGACCTATAAATATAGTGCTTGGGTGCATGGTTTGGGCATTATTTTTTCATAGGTTTGTCAATAGAGTAGCTGAACTCTTGTAGTTTTATTCTGTAGTCTTACAGAACAATCAGTGAGAGTTGGTAGAGTGGATCTGAGTTAGTTGTACAAAGCCTTATTTGAGTGGTAATGTACCTAGACACATTCCATGAACAAAAATAAGATCAAGATTGATTCTTATTTATTACATCACTTTAACTTAGATTAGATTTACTTTCCATGCAATTTAATTTTCATGTACTTAGTTAATATTTATGTTTCCATGCATATTAATGAATTGGTGGAATGAGCCCAACCAATTTCAAGCATAAACACATATTCACTTGGTGACCCCAATAGCATTATTTCTTGGTTTTCCTAGTAGCATAGTGCTTCATAATCCCAGTAGTGAATACATGGGTTCAAGATGTGTATGGCAAGCTATGAATGAACACTCATTGCCCGTAGGCTAGTTTATAGTTTACTTTCCATTGTTAATTAGATTAAATAATTAATTTCTCTATTATTGTTAAGAATAGAATAATCCCACAACAACATCAATCATCATATGCCTAGCTTTGGACTAAACCATACGTGACAAGCTACCACTAGTCCAAGTGGAAAGATAGGGAACTATGATCAAGGCATAATGATCTATATGCATAACTAGTCCCATCCATGGAATTTGACCAGATCATGCATGAACACTTGTGATTCATATAATTGGGCATATGTGTGCCTTGCCACCCATCATTGGTGCCATTGCTGGGTATGGTGCTAGTTATCTAGATTAGTTATATCACAAACAATCACTGTAAAAGTATTAATAATTTATCTTTAGAAAACATTAATATTTTAAGTTACACACATTATAAAAAAAAACCATGTCTTCTTCACACATAGCCAATAATGCATCGTATGATAAGAACACTCATAGGAGAAATGATAGGATACATACTGAAGAAATTGAAGTGAACAACCTCAAACAAGGATTTCCTATGCTCATTTAGAGCCTTACTACACTCAAAGGCTACATTCAACTAGTGCAAAAAATCCTAGAGGAGATGGAGAAAGTCATAGAACAAGGAGGGCCTCAAGGCCTAGGACCTCCTCTAAACCTAGATAAGATAAAGTAAAGGACCTAAGGAAGAACTATAGGAGCCATGGTGATTCTCCTAGTTCTTCATATTTCTCTTCCTCTTCAACATCTAGTTTTGACAAAGATGAATGTAGATATAGAGATAGAGCTCCACTACAAGTCAAGATGAAAATAGAAATTGAACCTAAAGGCAAAATCAAAGACATAAAAATAAGCATAGAAAAGATCATTATAATCAAACAAAAATTTTCATCACAACATGTCTCATGACAATGAACCCTTGTTGGCCACGAAGAGCCTAATGCAGATCACAAAGGTAATTAAGATACCTCACAGGCATTACAAGGACAATCGCTTACCCATGCTTAATATAAACAATATTGCTAAATTTTTAGGAGGCTATGACTTGAATCCACAACATCATCTACAAGCCTTCCATGATGCTTGTGTCTCATACAATATTGAAAGTGGGTGGCAAAAGCTTAAGCTCTTTCATAGGATACTAATCGATGAAGTGAAAAGTTAGTATAGATCATTAAAAACAAGTTCCATTCACCAATGTTCCACAATGCTATAACTTTTCAATGAAAAATAGCAAACATATGAGAGAGTGTCCAACCTAGGAAAAAAAATCCAAGAGTGGAAGCAAGAAAATCATGAACACTTAGATGTGGCTTGGGATAGATACTATTCACTACTACATAGATGTCATGGTCATGATTTCTATCAAAAAGAGCAATTTTTTCACATCATAGATGGGTTTTGTAATGAAATGAGGAAGACCCTTGGGCTTTATGCCCAAGGTCAGTTATACGAATTAAAAGCCCATCAAATACAAAGGCTAATTGAGAAAGTGGCAAAGGAATAAGGAGAGCTATGTAAATGAGAGAATGTAGAGGAAAATAACTGGGAGCTAACTCTTCAAAAGAAAAGGGTCCATATCTATGATGAGGAAAAAGAGGTAGCTCTTAATGAGATGATTTTACAACAAACCTTACCAATACAAAATTCTCTCATTAAGCATAAAGCAAAGCTGGGCCATATGTTAGAATTGATGAATGAGAAAGTTAAAACTTGTGTAGAAATCATAGAGGAGAAGGCAATGAAAAATGAACCAAGTGATCACAATGAACAAAGGAAGCATAAGCAAGAAATAGTTAGGAACACTTTTTGGAAAAAGGGAAAAATAGCTGAAGGAAATGAGGCTATATACTCAACTATAGACGAAGATAATGGATGTGACATCTGCATATATGACCATCCGAAGGGTCATTGCCTAGTCTAGTTACATCTACATGAGTATTGGGCAGGGATATTAAATCCAAAGTTTGTACATAAGCACATGCCCAGAAGATTTCCTTTCCCACAAGGTAATTTTAGACAATCCTACAACCAACTATACTATCCTAGTGGTACTTCTTATCATCCTCAAAACTACTATCAATTGCAATGACAAAACCCACAGTTGTAGGGGAGGCCATCATCAAACTAGCCCTACCCTTATTGCTAGCCGAACTCGTATGGATATTATGTTCAACAAGCTATTTTCCCAACCAGTTGTGCTTCCTCTATCTCAAATCACTATAACCACTCTCCCAAATGTCTTTATCTTGCAACATCTTATATGAGTTCACCACCTCACACCTCTCCTCCTTCGTCATATCCTCAACATCCCCATACTCCACCTCCTCATGTGCCACCACCAGCAACACAGGAAGGTTCATCACCATAACATCAACAAGAGAATGCCACTTGTGCTACAAACACACATAGAAATGATAATGCTAGTAGGTTCCCACCATAATCTCAAAAATGTCCTTTCTTTTGGAAAGGGCCTAGGCAGAAGCATAACACTCATGGACCTATCACATCATCTAAACTAGCATAAGGCCAATCTAATGCAACAACCTTCCTTAGAAAAATGATGTCTCCTAATCATACGTAGAAGCCAACACCCATTACCACTCCAACACAGGATATAAATGATAAACTTATCATTGTGGAGAGATAGAATAATCCATGCATTATCNCAGGATATAAATGATAAACTTATCATTGTGGAGAGATAGAAGAATCCATGCATTATTAATAATGATAAAGAATGTAGTTGAAGTTTGAAATATTAACACAACCCTATACCAACCCACCATAAATTTCAAGAGAAAGTGTCTAAGAAAAAGCTAGTTTATGTAGTAGCCACTAAATTAGAAGACACCCAGTGGCTAGAAAATGAAAATATAAAACTGGTTCAAAAATGCATGAAAGTAACTAATTTGCTTATTAGTTCTAGAATTTTCTAATTCTTCATGTGTTTTTCATTTATTAATAGTGTTTATTTTCTTTATATTTTTCTCTTTTCTTGAGTCATTCTCATTATGTTTTTTGAATGTATTTAATGTTTTTATTACTAAAATTGCCAAGTCATGATGCAAAAGTCAACACTATGTGCTGGGTTTTTGTGCTATGCTATTAAGATGATTTGTTAAGTAATTGTGTAACATAATGAGCCCACCTCATCCATCCCTCTAGTTCTCTGAATAAAAGGTCTTTATCATGGAAACAATTTGGTTCTTCTTTTTTGAAACTAAAATTCATCAATGATCATTGTACCTTGAAGAAAGAGGGAATGACTGAGTGGGAATGGTAAAGGGTGTGACCTCAAGGGGACTTGTTGGATTCTCTCCTTAACTTCCTTCATGTGGTTTATAACTCCTCTTAGAATGTATCATCACTTCTCCATCAACCAATAAAAAGGAAGCTCTATCTTTGCATAGTGTGGTTCCCATCAAAAGAAAAAAAGAAGAGAGACAAAAAGAAAAAAGAAAAAAAAAAACAACACAAAAATAATGATGGAAATTCAAAGCACACCCCTTAGACACAATAACAAGTTACAAGCACTGGTTATGGGGCTGGAAAGACATGTTACCCATGCCTAAAGGCACCCCTCTAACTAAGGCCCTTTCTTCCTTCTTCTCTTTTCTTTTCTTTTTGGAGTGATTATTGTTCTTTGAGGTGGTTGTGGACTCATAGTGGTTGGTAGGAAGGAACACATCAATGCAAGGTCATTGTTCATGGTATGGACTTGGTCTAAACTTGGACAGATGGGTATGTTGATCATTTTAATCACATTTTTCATAAGAACCTATTGTGGACATGGTCAAGTACCTTACATCTGGATCTTTGCAATCTCTTCTCACCCCATTATTCACCTCACTATTGCATGCGATTATGAGCCTTTTGGTTTTGCGATTATGAGCCTTTTGGTTTTGGTTACTCTTATTAGTCATGGGAGCTAGGAATGTTCACATTGAAATTTTTCTAACATCCTATTTTTGAACATCATGTTAACTAATAGTAAGTGATCAAAATAATTTGAATAGCTTGATGATTTTAGTTACCTCATAGCCTTGGGCATAGTATGTTGTCATCACCTTGTACTTAAATTCAAACTAAGTGATCCAAAAAAAGGTTTATTAGAAAGGAAATTTTTACTAAAACTAATGTTGATCCTTTGACGACTACAAGTGATGCTAAACGAAACACCTAAGGAAAAAGGTCTTTTACTAAGCATGAAAATGAAGCTAAGAGGGGGACAATAGAGGATATGCCCATGGAAAAGTTGTAGCACATACAAGATAGTAGCTCAAACTCTGCATGTTTGCTAGATCCATGGGACGATGACAAGAAATTGCATTCCATCCTTTAATAATGCTCTACATAACTAGAGAAGAATTAACATAACAATCAAGGTTAAAAGTCTACCACCGCTAGCAACAACAAGAAGAATCATCTTCAGTGGATTTCTAAAGACCTCTATAAATTTTGTAATCTTCAATGTCTATCCAATCTTTTTGTCACTCTGTGATTTTGTATGCATCCATTTGAATAAAATTTTGTAATGTAGCACTCAGATTCAGTCAGTAGTTTACATGTCAATAAATGATCCCATACCTTCCCAATATTATGTAAGGGACTTGTTCCTTCTATTGTTCACTTGAGGATGAGTTTTCATTCAGTCATGGGGGTATGATGAATCATTTTTTTCCTAGCTCTGATATTGGGTATCTAATATTAAAGCTCCAATGTCAAATACCTAATATCAAGGCCTAGAAGTGATGTTGGATATCTGATATCATGGCATGTATGTTAACCTATAAATATAGTTCTTAGGTGCATGGTTTGGACATCAATTTTTCATAGTTTTTTCAATAGAATAGCCAAACTCTTGTAGTTTTATTTCATAGTCTTAGAGAATAGTTAGTGAGAGTTAGCAAAGTGGATCTGAGTTAGTTGTATGGAGTCTTATTTGAGTGGCAATGTACCTAGATACATTCCATGAATAGAAATAAGATCAAGATTGATTCTTATTCATTGCAACACTTTGACTTAGATTAGATTTAATTTCCATTCAATTTACTTTTCATGTACTGATGAGTCATGAATTGTTGGTTGTGATATCACGTACGTGATATCACAGGCGATGCGATATCATGTACACGATATCACAGCTTAGACGCGATATCACAGCCTATCTCCTCATCTATAACTAAGAGGTAGGTAGATTTGGGGGTAAAAAGTTTTCAATAGTTTTTAGTATTAAGGTACAGACTTTTTGTCAGTTTTTCCTCTCAACCCTTTCTCCCAGTGCATGCCCGCAGTGTGATGATTGTAATTGTACGACATTCTTATTCGAGTGTGACATACTTGGACACACACATGACCGACAATAAGATCGAGATTACTTCATCATTGAAACATCCACTTAGCTTAATTATTTAATTTTTATTGTTATTTATTACCTTCTTAGTTAATATCTCTTTGCCCTTATCTCCTAGTAACGCATAATGAGTAACGCATTTAAGTGTGACTACTTGGTAACCTAGTAGCATACCTAGGCCATGCGCTTGGTAATCCCATTGGTAGTCATGCATGAGGTCCAAGATGTGTACGGATGATTAAGGAATGGATGCTCATCGCACTTAGACTAGCTTAGATTCTCTTTCACACTCTCTCTCCTAGTTTAGTTGATATTATTTTCCATTATCCCCAAGAGGAGCATTAGTGTAGGAACACATCATACACCTCACCCTGGACTAAACCATACGTGACAAGCTAATACTATTCTAGGTGAGAAGAGAGCAAACTGTGATCTACAAGTAATTATCTAGCACACCACAACTAGTCCGTCTATAGAGTTCGACCGGATCATGCGTGAAACACTCGTCTTCGTATGGTTGAGTGTAGAGGTACCTAACTACTCAACAGGGCAAACCATCAACATAATGAGCAACTTCTTCCTTTGTACCCCCCATTATCTAAAAATGAAAAAAAAAATTATGAAACTCCTTTGTCTACTTCATTATACTATTTTCTCTCTACTTTCACTTCTAAAACTTTAAATACATTCCTACGGTAATTAGTGGATAAAAATGTACTTTTTAGTTTCTACAAATATCTAGTCTAGTTCTTGATTTTCTTCTTTTTCTTTAAATGATAGTTCATCTATACCTTCTTCTATCATGTGATAAAAAGTCCTATCAACCATGTTACTTTGATTTTCACCCTCTTTCTTTCCTCTATTTTTTTCAACTGAAAGTAATACCCCTTCTTTTGAAATCAATATAATAAGGCATCTTGACCTAAATTCTCATTAAATCTAGGAACATCAATTATAACTTACTTACCAGCTTGAGACAAAACATGTAAAAACCTCTCATGTCTTTCACCATCTATGAAAATAGCATTCATTGGTAGTGAAACGTTTTTATATAGACCAACTTCCTCAACACCTTTGATTGTAGTGGTTTCCTTTTTATCATAACTACTAGCATCCACCATGGGAATTGATCTTCTTTCTATCATCTCTATTACCTTCAACCTATCCTACAAACTTTGTAGGATATCCATGATCCTAGTTACATTAATATGTCCAATTTTTGTACCTTTTCTTGTTCCTCTTCCTCTTTCAAGACATGACAGTTTTCTTCATTTCCTTCTTCTTTCTTCTTACATAAACTTAGAACTATGTTTTTGATCCTAGAAATGACAACACACAGTGAATGTAAATAATTTCAAGCTAAAAACAAGCAACACCATGGATTCTACACTAGAAGATAAACAATGTCATGAGTACCTTGAATGATATTGGAAAGTTTTCTTCATGGTGTATGTATCACTGTATAGATGAATGCAAACAAAAAATTAAAACTTTCATGCTGGTGAAATAGAAATGATTTGAAATAATGGCATAGCCAAGACACTTAGAAAATAAACTATTCAACCACTCAAATGACCTAGGCATTGTAAATTTTGTGAAATCCCACAACACAATAAGATAGATGGAGAAAATCATGATATCACAAGATGAGAATTAAACCAGGGGTAAAATGGTGATACAAGAGTATCAAAAAAGTAACATAACCTTCCTAATAAAAAATAGATCTTAACATCCACACTCATGCTTGTGATTACATACTTAGAAACACGTGTATCTAACAATAATTGCTTAAAAACCTCAATGCCTAGCATTCATGAACATTTTCCCAAAAGGATGACATCCATCATTACAACATTAGCTAAAAATTAAGGCATACCCAGAGGAAAAAATGATAGATTATGATAGAAATGCATGGGACAATCTAGCCACATAATGAACAATGTTAAAAATAATAAAATAATAAATAAAATTAATCATGTCCTGGTCATATTTCTACTATGGATTCCAACTTGCCCTAAAGTTGGTAAATAATTAGCAAACCTCATATTAAGCCATCTTGATCTTGTTGATCTCCTTAATCTCATGCTTGAACCTTCATTAGCTATGGTTGAAAATGATTTTTGTTTGACACCATCATGGTGTAATCCTTTAGTTTTAGGATTGTGGCTCTTATCTTCACGATGAAATGTTTTGATTGGTTTTTCCTCCCTATGATGTCCATTTTTGTGGTCCATGACATTCAAACCAAATGAGATTTTCATTCCTGTATGTAGTAATAATTCATATAAATTATCAAAATTATTTCTTTTAATTTGAAACATACCATTTCTCATAGACTTCATTTTTGCATATTTCTAGTGGATTTGATATGGTCGTAACTTCATCGTAATTGTGTCCCCTTTCTTAAATTGTAGTACTATTTTATGTGCATCAATTGAAACTTTATATTTTCCTGTGTCCTCCTTCATATGACTTCTTACGATGGTATTATACTCCTATATATTTGTCACATACTTGAGCTACTTCATGTTCATAGTTTTTGATGATAACTATGAATGAAGTTCATGTTGTTTCCTAAACATAGCTAAAGGCACTAAGAGGGAAGAGGGTGAATCAGGGCCTTCTAAAAATTTAATTTAAATAGAGACTAGTAAAATGACTACTAGAAATTCCCAAATAAACTTAATGCAAAAAATAAAGCACCCATGTAAAATAGTAAATAGATTTGTCATCCTACATCCACAATAAAAATCTTCCTAAACTCTAGTGGGTAGAGTAATTCTATTAATAAAAAGAAATTTATAGGGCTTATTTTATAGTCCTAGATTGAGCATAAACCCAAGCTCAAAATCATAGCAAATATCTTTCATAGCATAATGGAAGAGAAAATACTCTACCTTGTCCCAAACATATAGACTTAAGAGTTTTCCAAGCTCCCTAAGAAAAGAAAATAGAGCTTTTATAGAAAAGACACAAAAGAAGAAGAAGAGGAGAAGCACCAAAGAAATTCTAGTTTAAGCACAAGGCCAAAAACAAAATTACCCAAGCTAAGACCAATAGCTTCAATTTATAGCCTTCATCCCTTTTAGCCATTTTCATTGTCATTCTTCTAGCACTTGCCAATCTATTGAAGAAGCATGTGAGGAAGTGAGCTATAACTATTACCAATCCATTGAAGAGTAGCTGAAGAAGAAGGCATACTTGTTGCATCTAAGATTCCATTACTATATCTTGTATGAGCTTTAGGTGAGTATTAAAAGTTAAGAAGAGGAAGAAGAAATTTGTTATTTTATCTTGGTGCTAATGGCTCCTTCTCATGGAAATCACTAGCTTTACTTATAACTACTTTTTATGCTTCACTAAAAACTCTTGTTTTCATTAATGGATTTAGCTCACTTTTATAGTAGTATTGACTCTAGCTTTTTTGTATAATAGCTTTTTTAGTATAATTTTAGAATTCCTATTTATATTTTGTAGACATGGCATGGTCTTTTTTTTTATAGATTGCATAAATCTAAAAGCTAACATGGCAATGAGAAAATATAAAGCTTTTCAATCCTTATAGCTTTTTTACTTTTGAAAATAAGCTTTATTATGTGTAGGATACAAAAGCTTATGTGTTAGAGTAATTTGAGTGAGCCCTTGTAGAATAAAAAAATGGCTCTACAAGCTAATTCTATCTTACACTTTTTTATCATTGATGAGTGGTGAGTAGTTCCTACGCCCAACCATATGAATCACTAGTGTTCACGAAGCAATTTGGTTGAATTCCATAGACTTTAGCTTTCTAGATACATATTATCAAGGTAGTGAATCTTAAAAACATGATCCTTGTCTTCCTAGTTCCACTTGTGAGAATACAAAAGTATGGTTAAGTGTAACTGAGGTACATGATTTGTATAACTTTTTATATTTTTGACTATTCCTCCTAAGTATGAAGTTAAAGTAATTAAGTGCTTAAATTATCTAGAAATTATCTAATTCCTTAGCTAATCCTAACATAAGCATCTATTCCTACCTACTATACACACCTTAAACACATATTAATGCTACTAGGTTATCAAGTGTAAGTGCTACTAGGATTACTAAGCATTAACATATGCTCAAGGTGGTTGTACTTATGTGCATTAAGTATTCATAATTAATTACATGAAAGTAAATTTCATAATGGTAAAGTGCAAAAAAGTAAATATTATGCTAAGTCCAAGTGCTACAAGGTCTATTAAGAAAGCTCATCATTATTGACATTCACATTGAAGTGTCTAAGTACATCGGTGCTCAAATAATGATCTATACACTTTTCAACTCCTATTGTTGGCACTTTAAAAATATTCTAACTTGTAAAAGAATAAACTACAAGAGCTCAGTTATGCTACTAATGAATGAATGCCTTAAATGCGGTAGTTGCAAGCATTTATATAGGCAATACTAAACACTTCATTGATGCATATGCATCGATGCATCAGATCATGCATTGACAAGCACGCATCGACAAGGATGCATTGACAGGTACATGTCAATGCAACCAACCAATGATTCATCATACCCTCATGATTGACTGAAAACTCATCCTCAAGTGAATAAGAGGAACAAGCTTCTTATAAAATTTGGGAAGGCATGAAACCATTGACTAACTAACTAACTAACTCAGACTAACTTAAACTGTTGCTAAGTGCCCAAGTGTATGGATTTATAAATTTTGCAAAGATAGTTGTTCATGAGAATAAAATTAAACACCATTATAAAATTTGATAGTTGAACCCCTCTAGTGGCTATGGACAAGAAGAAAATTAGATAGTCTTAGGAGATAGAGCCTCTTGAGATGCCAAAGGACCTTCTCCTACCTCAAGTGCATGTGGCAGTTGTGGTTAAGGGTGTGGCAATTGTGGCTATCCTGCTATATCTACAATTGCTGGTGGAAGATGAAAAGCATCTAGCAATGACTTCATCTTCTCCTTCTTACTCCAAGGATCATACATAGTCCACGCAGCATCATCAATGTGGAATGGTACAGGAAAATCCCATGAACAAGGCATTGCAAAGACTCCTTCACATTGATAAACTAAGCAACAAATTGCCTACATTTGATTTTGAATGCTCTAATAGTGTTCTGCAGCTTCTAGTAGTTATTCATCCTCTTGGCCAAGTTCTTAGCCACTAATCATTGATTTTTGAATCACACTTTGAGAACTTTGGGTTTAGCATTGGCCACTTCCAACTTTTGTTTTGCTTCCTTATGATGCTTCAACTCAAACTTATACAAAATTTACAAGCTAGCCACTTTCTTTTCTAGTTCTAAGCTTGGCCTTCTGATAGTTAGCATTGCCAATTTTTCATAACAGAGGTTGGCTAACTCCATATGCTCCATCATCTTTTTGATTTACATCTCCTTGAGGTGGATTTCTACCTTGTTTGACATGTTCAATCCATCAAAGATGGGCTGCCACAAGTCCACTTCTTGTTGGAGTTGCTGGAGGGCATAGTTCATCATTGCCTTCACTAGCTAGATATCTTTCTCATTGACCCCTTTGAAAAGTCCAACCTAGTTCTTGTAGTGATTTTTAACCCTTTCAAACTTGAGGGCCTCATTTTTCCAGGTGGTGATCTTAATTACTAATTTCTTATGAAGAGCTTGAACTTCCTCCATCAAAAGATTTCTATTTTCTATAGCCAACCTTCTAAGGTCCATGGTTACCTTGGCAAAATCCTCTTACTATTGTCTCATATGCAACTATTGCAATTTGGGCATTGGAGATGATGCCTATGTCCCTAGCCTCCAAGATTGTTGACTAGGTTGCAATGATGTTTTTTAGAAGGTTAAAGACCTCTAGAACTAGTTGCCTAGTCCCAACCAATCATTCCAGTAATTCTTCATGTTGGGCTATGCTAAACCTTGTACTTTCTACTCTTGTAAACATCTTCACATCCTTGAGTGTAGCAATATCTAACACAAAAGCCATAAGAACATTGAGTGCTTTACCCATTCTATCAACCACTACCTCAGTCACTATTTCCTATCCTTGATGCTACATCACAAGGGTAGTCACCTCCTCATCCTCCTCCAAGAGCACAGAGAAGGTAGCTGTGTTTTCAAAGATCTCTAGAAATTGCTATTATTCTAGAGGAAACACTATTACCTCTTGAGCACTAGGATTCAATCTTGTGGGCACCTATATTCATTGGGTAGAAAACATTGGTTTCATGTTGTCCAACCAGCTAATTGTACAAGTGACCTTGTTCAGATGGCTCAATGCTAGTTTGTAGATAGAGAAATCACCACTTTGTCCAACCTATTGCTATTTCAAGAGTTGCTCACAGAGTTTTTGCATGTGCTTAATGGTAGTGTGAGCCTTCAACATTGTCTCTTGACTAGTGGATGCTAGTGGTGATTGTTCCTCTTCTTGTACTTTTGGTGGCACTTTTTCTTTCATCATTTTTGTCCAAGATGTGGTAGGAGCATGTTGGAAGATGTCATTAGAGTAGTGGGCTATTCCTCCTCTTCTACATAATTTTTGAATCAAGGATGGAAAGGGAAGTACCTTTCTCCCATGCTCGTTCTCCTTGAAGCATTTTTTGATCTCTAACTAGATCATTTTTGGGATATTGACTAGGAATTTACTACTTAGAGTGGCACATGCACAAGTAGAGAAGGTTGTCACTTTACTCAACCTCACCATTGGATTGAGGTGGTAGGTCATAGTTTTGAAATATGTCCTCTCTACCTTAGTGAGTGCACTATATTCTTTGTAATTAACCCCATAGCACTATTGCATCCACTTCTTCTTTACTTCTAGATTTTCTTATATTTAGATCTCTACTAACATTGCCCTACTATCTAGCAACCCAAGGGCTGGAGAGATGGCTTCCACTAAGTAGGACACACTAATGTCCTTTATTTTCATAATGGCATCAAGCGGCCTGTTGTTCCAAAAGAGATATGTTTCTTCCATGTACCATTATCCACTAGAAGTAAGAATGGACCACATGGAAGAATTTTGCAATTGATTTTTAACTTCTTTTGGAGCAAGGTCCAAGAAAGGACCAAAGTTCAACTCTTGGAGAACTAAACTCTGGATCTCCTTGAAACAAATTTGTCTAAGCTAGGCATCCATCGAAGTGACCTTAAGGTTTGGCCTTGGTCCTAATGTCTCATCCTAATGGAATTGCTCTATTTCAACTTTAGAAATTTATTGGATAGATTCAACTCTGAGCTTCTCCCAAGAGGTCCCATTACATGCATTTCAACTACTTATTCCTAGGGCTATTCTAGTTGATGTTCCCTTCTAGTTCTTGGCCACTTATCCCTTGGTTGGGATGGTCCTGCCTCCACACCACATTTATCCCTTAGTCTAGGTGCCATCTATAATCACAACATGACCAAGGATTAGCATTTATTATGTAACTTAGAACATTTTGATACCTTGTCTTGTTTGATCTTTTTACACTTTGACAATGTTATGATTATGGAAAACTGATTATTTTAATATTATCTTATTATTATTTTGCATAGATGACTACCAAAGTTTTTCAAAGAGTTTTAACTCTTAGAAATTAGTGATTTTAATATTATTTTATTAGTTAAACCTTGTGGAAGTTACAAAAACTTCAAAAAATAATTTATAAAAAAAAATGTAGAGCTTACCTCTAGTAGTTGTAGGATTGAAGAACAAAGATAATCAAACAAGTAATTTATGAGTTATGGGCTCTAGAAATAGCAAAAACTCCTTGTTCATTTGAGAGAAATTGTGCAAAATGCACTTAGGGTTGCACTATTTATAGGTGCTTTATATACAACATTGATGCAATCACGTTGACAGGGTCACATTGACACAGCTATAGATAAAAATTTTGCATGTAAAAAAGCTAAGGAAAAACAAAGAGTATTTGCATAA
Source organism: Gnetum montanum (assembly GCA_015680685.1). NCBI lineage: Eukaryota > Viridiplantae > Streptophyta > Gnetopsida > Gnetales > Gnetaceae > Gnetum > Gnetum montanum. The sequence goes on along the minus strand of MNCI01009017.1, from coordinate 70,337 downwards.
AATTAAAGTCTAAAGGAAGCTAGAAAAGCCAAGAACATGATGGAATTCATGAAGAGGGCTAGAATATTCATAAAAAGGGAGATTCATGTGGAGAATATTAGATAAGGAGTGCAAAACTAGATGTAATCAACATGGAATATAGAAGATTTGAAAGAAAAAATGCCTTAGGGCTGATAAACTTAACTAGCCCAACCAAGGAGTATGCGAGTGAATCCTTCTCATAGTAGGCTCATGCCTTTGATGCCCTTGCATGCCCTCAAACCAAGGAATCTATGGACTTCATGGATGACTAATGATTGCCATTAATTAAGGACCAAATTACCAAATAAACCATCAAAAAACTTTGACTATATCAAATAAAGACATTGAAACAAACATGAGAAAGGCAATGAGGTAAGTGATGAAGAGCATTGGTGGATGAGATAGTGTGGAATGGAGTCCTATATGGTGATTACATGAAGTTCCTTATGGATTTTGTGGTTAATATGACCAAATAAAATCCGTCCTTAGTCTTAATTAAGACTAACCACTTCTAGTGACTTCGCATCAACACTCTTAGACTAGTCCACCCCCAGGGAACAAGAGTACCCTCACAAATTAATCATCATTCTAAAGAGAGAAGAAAAGAGAAGTAGAAAATGAAGAGAGCCTTAGTTAGAGGGATGCCTTCAGGCATGGGTAACATGTCTTTCCAACCCCATAACCAATGCTTGTAGCTCGTTATTGTGTCTAAGGGACATGCTTTGAATTCTCATTATTATTATTATTATTATGTTTATAAAATGGGAACCACACCATGGAAACAGTTAGGTTCCTGTTATTGATCAACATAGGAATGGCAAGGAATCCATGAAGATACTAATGCACCCCAAAGAAGAGGCAAGTACAAAAAGTGTAAAACTCCCTTGAAGTCACACCATTGTCTAACCATGTAATCCATTCCATGTTTGAAAACTACTAAGGTCACAAGTTCATTATAAGTTTCATCTTAAGAAAGGACCTCATATTTCCAAAAAAGGGAAACATCATAGAGTTGTGTGGATTAGTGGAGGACATGGACTCACTACCTATTATCATAAAAGAAACCATGTCTTAGTTATCAACTTCAAAAATTCAGAGATAGAATCTAGACATTTGAAATTAAATAACATTATAAAGTACAAACCACCATTAATTAGCAACTACAGTTACACCAAGTCCTAGCAGCAATAAAGAAAGAAAAGATACTCATAAGAAAAATTTTAACAAAGAAAATATAAAAAAATTGTAAAATACTCAAGAAAGAGAAAAACATACTAAGAATGATGTAAAAAAAAATTTAAAAAACTGAAAAGCCACTTTATTTGATATTAACATGGATGGCCATCTTCCTCATGATTGAGTTGAAAGGAAGAGATCTAAAAAATTGAGCATGTTTGTCCAACTATTGAGGTGTTGTGGTCATTGGCTATATTGGGTTCATGAAAAGGCTTGAGTTGTTGTGTGTTGACTAGCAATTTCTTGTTTGGACTTTTAGGTTTGTAAATTAGCATGGCCCTAGATGAAAAGGTTTCATAAATAATATAAGGTCCCTCCTAAAATGTTTGAAACTTTGATCATTGTGGCATGTGTGTAGGATTACAATATAAAACCTTATCTCCTAGTTGAAATTTTACTTTCTTGATTCTAAGGGCACGTTGTTGTTTATTATATGCCTTATGCACTTCATTTAATGATAGTTCCACTAGTCAATTCTCATGGAGCAAGTTGAGATTCATTAACCATTCTTTTTATGCTAGATTTAAGTCAAGGAAAAGGTCATAAGCTATTGAAAGTGTATGGAGCTCTACTTGGATAGGAAGAGTTGGTAATTTTTCATACATAAGCTCATAAGGAGAGTAGTCAATAAGAAGTTTCCATGTCAAATGATAAGTCCAAAGGGCATCATTCAGTTTTGAGCTCCAATACCTCCTATATTTTACTAATGGTTCTTGTTAGTATTTTTATTATCTTCATATTAGTAGCCTACACTTGACTATTGGCTTGGGAGTCATATTGGGTTGTTAGTTTATGTTCAACCCCTAAGCATTGCATAAGCTTTCAAAAAGTGGTGCCTATAAAATGAGTTCCATTATCAAAAATAAATGCACATGGCATCCCAAACCTATTTAAAACATGTCGTTGTATAAACCAGACTGCTGTAGAGAATGTGCAATTAGTAACAACTATAGCTTATGCCCATTTCATATAGTAGTCAATAGCTATGATGATGTAAACCTTTCCATTACACATAGGAGTAATGGATCCCATGAAATCAATGCACCAAATGTTGAAGGGCTCTAGTAGTTGGATCCATTGTTGGGGCCCTTCCATATCAGTAGTCATCCCACCATCACATTGATAGTAGTCATAGGAGCAGATGAAGTGATGGACATCCCTAAAATGTCATGCCATGAGGATTTTAATAGCCATTCATCTCTCAACATAATTGATGAATCATTAGTTGGCTGAGTTATCTGATAAAAAGTTAAATTTTTGGTTGGCTCTGATATCTTAGCTCTAATATCTTGGCTTTGATATCTTAGCCTTGATATCCTAGCTCCAATAATAAGGCTTTGCTAACAAGGTCCCAATAACAAGGCTCCAATAACAAGGCTATGATAATAAGGCCCTAATATCGGGTACCCAATATTGAGCCTTGACATCAAGTACCCAATGTCAGAGCCTAGGATGCAATGTCAAATATTTGATATTAAGGGGTATGGGCCAGCCTATAAATATAGCTCTTAGGCACATGGTTTGCAAATAGTTTTCATAGTTTTGCCAATAGAGTAGCTGAATTTTTGTAGTTTTATTCTATAATCTTAGAGAATAGTCAATGAGTACCCACAAAGTGGATCTAAGTTAGTTTTATGAATTCTTATTTAATTGGCAATGTACCTAGACATATTCCATGAGTGACAATAAGATCGAGATTGATTCTTATTCATTGCAGCACTTTGACTTAGATTACATTTACTTTCCATGGAATTTACTTTTTATGTGCTGAGTTAATATTTACATTTTCATGCATGTTAATTAATTAAGCACATAAGTACAATCGCTTCAAGCATGCGTATGACTCTTGGTAACCCCAGTAACACTTAATGTTTGATAACCTAGCAACATCATATGTGTTCAAGATGTGCATGGAAAGTGGGATCAAATACTTATGTTAGGGTAGTTAATTATTAATTGGTAATTAGATTAGTTGAATTGATTATAAATTGAGTTTCAATCTATTATTAATCATAGAAAAATAAAATATAAAATAAAAAAAATCATATTCATCACCCTGGACTAAACCATATGTGACAAAGCAACCACTAGTCCAAGTGGGAAGACAGTGAACTGTAATTAATGGATAGTAATCTAGATGCCACAACTAGTCCCACCCATGGAATTTGACCAAATCATGCATGAATTCTTGTGATTCATATGGTTGGACATAGGGGGTACCTTGTTGCTCATCAATAATGATCCCCATAAAGTCCCTCATGAGCATCTTGAAGAATGTCTAGTTGATCATCATTAGGAATACACCATCAACCCAAGCCATCGATGCACATCTTGTAAAGGTATCCATTGATTTTTGTGAAGTGTTTAACCTAGTGAAGAAACTATTATTTCTTCCTATTTTCCCACTCTTGTGACATCTCCAAAGTGAGTAGGTAGGTAAGGATGCCATCGTACTAATTATTTTCTTCGAGCTCTCATTTAGTAACAACTCCACCAAAATGGAGTTCATAAGGAAATTCATGAAAAATTTGGCTTTCCTCCTCTTTGCTATCCCATATTAATTGAGACAAGTGGTTAGCTACCATGTTCTCAATCTCCTTTCCATCCATCATGGTTAGGTTGAACTCCTATAAGATTACTAGCCACCATATGACATGGGGGCTCACCATTGGTTTATTCATCAGGAACCTAATTGCACTATGGTCCATGTGCATGAATACATTGTATCCAAGCACATAGTGACTAAATTTCTCTAAGGCATGCCTCACTATCATCAATTCTTTCTCAGTGATGATATAGTTCAAATATGCATCCACAATACTCTTACTTGCACAATGGATGTAACAGGGATGTTTCTAATCATCCAACTATGTGAGCATGACTCATAAGGCATAATTGGATGTGTTTGTCATGATGTGAAATGATCCAGACCAATTAGGTGCTTATAAATTCAATGTTTTCACAAACTTCTTCTTGAGCTATTAGAATGCATACTCGCATTCCTTGGTCCAGATGAATGAAGCATCCTTCTTTGTCATCTCCACTAATGATTTGATAATCTTAGAGAAGTTCTTAATGAAGCATTGGTAATAGCTAGTATGCCCAAGGAATGACCTCACATCTTGAAATATGTAAGGTTGTTAAGATATTCCTTGGATAACCCTTATTTTTTTAGGATCCACCTCAGTTCCCTTCTATGATATTTTGTGCCATAATATAACATCTTCCTGGATCATCAAGTGGCTTTTCTACTAGTTGAGCCTAAGATTTATCTCCACACACCTTTTCAGTACTTGCTAAAGATGGGCTAGGGCTTGCTCGAATGTAGCCCCATAGGTGGAGAAGTCATCCATAAAGACTTCCAACCCATTACCAATTTATTATTCGAAAATGCTAACGATAAGGCATTGGAAAGTTGTAGGGACATTGCATAGGCTAAAAAACATGTTTCTTTATGCAAATGTCCCTAAGAAACTTGTGAATGTGGTTTTGGGTTGATACTCTAGTGCTATCTAGATTTGGTTATAGCCACTATAACCATCTAGAAAGCTATAATAGCAATGCTTTGAAGATGTGTCTAGTACCTAGTCTACAAATGGCAAACAAAAATGATCATTGTATGTTGCCATATTCAATAGCCAAAAATCAATGTAGACCCTTTATTTTCCACCTTTCTTTGGCACTATCATAAGTGGGCTAATCCACTTACTATTCACAATGGGATAGATGAACCCTGCCTTGAGGAGTTTCTCAATCTCCTCTTTGACAATCTACTTGAGTTTGGGATTTAGCCTCCATTTTGGCTATCTCTTTACTTTAATGGAGGAATTTGTGTAGATGTAATGCTAGCATATCCATGGGTCAATTCCTATCAATTTATGATATAACTAAGCAAAGGCTATTGGCCATTTTTTGACAACCTCCAACATTTTATTTCTATTACATAGGTGCAAGGTTAGCATTGATGATGATTGGATTTCCATTGTTCAAAAAAGCATATTCAATTCTAGCTGGTAGAGTTTTCAACTCAAGGATCTCCTATTTGAATCTCTCAAAGATTTGCAACTCTTCCTAGTTGGTTTCATTAGGTTCATTATAGAGTTGATGATGGACTTAGTCTAATGTGTCTATGCCCTCAAAATAGGAACTTGTTAGGCTCTCAATCTATTCCAAGCATAGTAGTGAACTTCTTTCTTGTTTAGCTATAAGCCACTAGGTGCCCTCCTACTTTGTGGCTACTAGATATAAGCACCTTTGAATTTCTATGACATCTACATATTTCCTACATGCTTTAAGTGTTATGATTTTAATGGTTCAATATTTTTTCATGTACTGGCACCCTATGTCATTGACGTGATTTATGAAACATACTTCTTCTCTATCTTTTTGAATTCTTTCTCCTTAAAGATCTCTAAGGAGAGGTCTTTGATTCCCAATCATGCATCAATTGTACTTAACCAAGCTCTTTCCCTAATGATAGGAAAGTTTCCCTTGTAGTTATTCACAAAAATTACTAGGAAGTCAATAGGATATGACCACCTATAGATGGTGGTCATAATGTCCTCCACCAATCCCAAGGGGATAGTGATGGACTAGTCCACTAACTCTAGACAAATGTTGCTATTCTTAAGAGGAGGTAGGTTCTAAGCTTTGTACATCTCATGTGAGATCAAATTGACACTAGAACTTGAGTCTAGAAGAGCTTTGTAAGGTTTATTCCCTATAATTTTCAAGTAAATGAGGGGACTTCCAAGATCATATCTCTTCTTGGGAAGGTGGCTAGTATTTATTCAATTAGTAATTGCATGGATCAACATTACTATGTGCACATTGTGAGGTCTTTGGTTGAAAGGGATCTTGAAGGATGTTACAAAGGAGGAACGAGAGGCAAGGTCAGCAATTAGGAGTGTTTGTATGGAATTGGTTGGACTGTTGGTTTTGAAAAAGAGTCTTTTTCAAGGCTTAGTATTAGAATGACTAAGGAGCTAATTGTAAGTTCACAACCCTTGTGGCATTTTTATGTTATGGCTAGACTAGTATTTCACTCGACATGGAGGGAGTGGGTGGTAATTAAGTTGAGGTGGAAAGTACAGGTGTAGAAGGATGAGGAGGATAATAGGAAAATGAGGACTCCCCTCTTCAAGATTGTGCTCTATAATATTCAAAAGGGTAGTGGTGGTGTTGGAAAGAAGCATGACTAGAAGAATCATGTGAAGAAATGGATTGTTAAACATAGTACTCGTATGGATCTAGCTAATGATAAGGGTACCAGTACCTTGATGGTGGCATTTCCCATGACTGTGGGTGTTGGCACTACCAATACTGCTTATGAGGTTGAGATGGTAGTCCATTTGGATAGTAGGCTTGTTTGTGGAACTATGTATAGTTTCCTTGAGGATAAGGCAACCTCTTGGATGTTTGTCATTTTGCCACATGAGGATTCAATGCATACACCCCAAATTCTTGCAAGTGTGACATAATAAAGCAACCTCCCTTAGGATGTTCATATTAGCATATGTCATACCCTTCATCATCTATTTCAAAATCCACAACCTCATTCCCTATTACAACTTTACTCTTATCCTTCTAATGGGAATGTTCAGCTTCATTCTTTCTCCTTCTATCACAACCACCACCTTGCTGTTTAGTCTCTTTGGTAATTTTGAGAGCAGTTTAAAACTTTTCATGCAAAGGGTCCCATAGTTTGTTAACCTTAGCTGATATTTTACAAATATATTTTTGTATCGACAAGGTTTTTCATTGCACCACCTCATCAAGTGGTGCCTCCTCCTCATTGTCACAAAATTAGGCTTCCTTTTTGTGAATAGAATGCTCCTAATTGTACTACTTTATACTTTCTCCTTTCCTTAGCTCACCTTCTTATTTTTACACTTGCTCAATTAGCCTTTGCATCTGATGGATCCTTAGCTCTAAAAGCCTTCCTTGGGCATTGATCCCAAGGATTTTCCTTGTTTTTGTTTGGAGCCCATATATGATATGGTGTAGCTTCTCCCTTTGAGAATAGCCATGGCCTGGGCATCAGTGCAACATAGAGTAATACCTATCCATGGCTGCATCCAAGGATTCATGTGTGTCTTGCTTCTAACCTTGGATTTTCCTTCTTAGGTTAGACACTTGAGAGTACATCTAATACTTGTCATTCAAGAGTTTAAGCATCGTACTCCATTATCAGATTAATTCTAGTTCTAAGAACCAATACTAGCTTTCAACCTCCTTGATGAGTATTCTTGCAAGAGCCTTAATTTTTTCCATTCATTCTCAATGTTCTATAAGACACATGCATCATGAAAGGCTTGAAGATGATTTTTTGGATCAAAATTATATCCCCCTTCTAAATTAGGGATATTATTCATGTCCAATTATTTAATCTAGTTTTCCTTCACATGCCTTCTTGGAATCCTTATAACCTATGCAATGTTCAACATGTTTTTGGTAGCAAGAATAGGCTCATCATAGTCATGGCCTCTATGATGGCCATGATGCCTCCTATTGTCCATTCTTTTTCTATGATTGCCCACACCCCTATTCTCTATTATTCTAGTGGGATCTATAGTCATCTCTATCCCAACAGTCACCACCATCGTCACCTCTTCTTTTGTGGCTTTTTTTAGAGTTGGATGAGAAAGATGATGAAGACAACAAAGGCAAAGAGGAAGGAGGGCTAGTACTAGATTAGTGCCTACTACTCCTTCTTCTTTGATCCCTACCATGATCACAATTTCTGTCATTATCATGGTGCTTGTTATTTTTCATGCCTTAATTCCCTTCCTTTGAGATCCCATAGTCATGGGAATTATTCTTCCCAAAACGAGGGTTATCTACAGTGGACCGTAGATGCTAGTTGAGAGCCTGATCATTAAGGATATGAAAAGAGTCAATGTATTGGAAAGCTCCTGAGTAGGGATCCTCCCCTTCCTTTTGGCTTAGCAAGAATAAGGGGTTTGTGAATTGTTTGCTTTTTGATGCCTCATAGCGAGCTTCCATTTGCTAATCTTTCTTTTGCTTAGCCTTCATGGGATGATAATCCCAATAGGAATGATCTTACACCTTGTACTCAGCATTGAGTCCTACAATGTCCAATATCATAAGATTAAGCAGTAGCATCACAAGAACTAATCGACAACATGATGTTGCCCTCCATGTCCCTCCACTATAGTTGTTAATGTTGGTGTAGGATGAAGGTGAAATCTAGAATGTACTCATCTAGATGCATATAGACAATTCTACATAATTGAGGCAAGGATGGTTTTAGGACTTCTTGCCTTTGCTAATTGGAATCAAGCAAAGAGTGGTAGGGAGTTATCCCTATGAGAAAAATCCATGTTAGTGCTTTGAAAATAGTGTTCTTTTAGTATACTTTGTTATATTAATGATTTTAGATTTTAAGTCCTTTACAATGTCGTTGAGTGATTTGACTAGCTTCCTAGATAACACATGGTAGCTAACTAATGTCCTTGGAAATGGTGCCAATGATGAGTAATGAGAAGTCCCCACACCCAACCATACAAATCATAAGCATTCACTAAGTGATCTAGCCAAATTCTACAAACTTTAGCTCTCTACGTACACATTATCTAGGTAGTGAATCTTAAAGACATGACTGTTGCCTTCCCTTGTGAGAGTACAAGAGTATGATTAAGTGTAACTAAGGTACATGATTTGTATAACTTTTTATCTTTTTATACATTCATCCTAAGTGTTAAATTAAAGTAATTAAATGCTTAATTAATCTAGAAATAATGCCTTAACTAATTCTAACATATGCATCCAATCCCACCTACCATACACTTTCTAAACACTTCTTAATACTACTGAGTTACCAAGTGTAAGCACTAATGGGATTGCCAAGCATTAATGTATGCTTGAGGTGGTCATACTTATGTGCATTAAGTATCCATAATTAATTAATTAATTAAATGCATAAAAGTAAATTTCATAACAGTAAAGTGCATTAAAGTAAATATTATGGTATGTCTAAGTGTTGCAAGGTTTATTAAGAAATCTTGTCTTTATTACCATTCACACTGAAGTGTCTAGGTACATCGGTGCTCGAATAAAGATCTGTATNTATTACCATTCACACTGAAGTGTCTAGGTACATCGGTGCTCGAATAAAGATCTGTACACTTCTCAACTCCCACTATGGGCACTTAGAAAATATTCTAACTCTTAAAAGAACAAAGTGCAAGAGCTTCACTATGCTACTAATGAATGAATGCCTTAAATGATGTAGGTGCATGCATTTATATAGGCAAGACTAAACACTCTATTAACACATATGCATCAATGTATCAAATCATGTATTGATAGGTACACATCGATGGGGATGCATTGATAGGCATGCATTGATCAAACCTCATCAACGTAGCCAAAAAAGGATTCATCAATCATGCTAACATGGTAGAGTAAATCTAACAAGCCCTTGAAGAGTAGAAAAATATATCTACAACTAATTTTACTTAGCACCTTTTTTCTTTGAGCTAATGTGGTAGAGCTACTTAAGCGAGCTCTTCATAGAAAGAAAAAAAAAACTCTACAAGTTAGTTCTATTTAGTGCTTTGTTGATGTGGTAGAGCTATTCTCTTGAGCCCTCCTTAGAATAAAACTTCACTCTTAAAGCTAGTTTTATTTAGCACTTTTCCATTAAGTTAACATGGTAGAGCTATTTAAATGAGCTTTTATGGCTCTAAAAGCTAGTTCTACTTTGTGCTTCCTTTTTTGGCTTACATGGTAGAGATAATTCTCGTTCCTCTTGTATACCAAAATGGTTCTATAAGATAGATCTACAAGATGAGCTAGAAAAAACACTTTTTCATACATGATTTCTTAATACATGTAGTTAAAACACTAATGTGGTAGATGAATTAATGTTGATATAGATGAAGAACCAAGCTTCATCTATTTATTGATGTGGTAGTGCTAACATGGCAATGCTAATGTGATTCTAACATGGTAGATGAAGCACCATTAATCTATATAAAGAATTAAGCTTCATCTATTTTCTAATGTGATAGTGCTAACATGAAAATTATGTTGTGACAATGTTGACATGGTAGATGAAGTAACATTGATCTAGATGAAGAAATGAGCTTAATATTTTTTCTAATGTGGCAATGCTTACATGACATGTATGCTTGATCATTCTTTCCAAAACAAAGTGATGACTATAGGTTAAAAAGCTAGGCCAACCATTTAAAAAGCTTTTGTACATGTGAGTTTTTTTAAATGCAATTAGATAGAAAGCTTCATGATCTAAATGCTTATGTAGTGAAGCCCATCTAGAGATAAAATTTCCATCTAGATTGAAATTTAAACTTCATCTAGATGCTAACATGGCAAAAAAAGCACTTTTACTTCAAAGGAAACCTGTGAAATGAAAAGATCTAGTAAGAAGAAAAAACCACAACCAAGCTTAAAGTACAGAACATCTCAAAATACCTAATAATATCCTCCTTATTGAAATTAGGTGAGCTCTTTAAAAAAGCTAGAATATGAAAGAACATGAAAGAAACATATATAGCCAAGCATACATGAAAAGCTTAAAGATTAAGATTAGATTTATCTAAAAAAAATCAAACTCATCATACAATTTATCTCAGCTCAAACATATAGATGCTAAATGGAGAACTTAAAAACCTCAAAATAATACACATCAAGTTAAATAAGAGAATCATACAACCAGTTAAAAAATATGCAAATAATCATCATAACATGCCTCATACCAATTAATATTAGCAAATAATCATCATAACATAGCTCATACTAATCAAGCTTAACATAATTACATTCATCTACATAGCTCACCTTTAGTTAAAAAGTCAACAATACAACTTGCACTACAAACAATGCATATCATAAAAATAGAGAAATTATCTTCATTTTTTTTGATAAAATAACTTATACACCTGACGAAATATCTCATACATAATCACATCTAGAAAAACATAAAATGAAGCTTCCCTTGTCATCAAAAAAATTAAGCTCAAAACACAAAGGTGATAAAAAAAATATAAAAGGAATAGAATAGATCAAAGAGCTAAGTAGTGACTTAGAAAACATCAAATCTATGTATATTCATAAGAGCTTTTGGATGAATCAAGAGGATTTTGGAGAGCTGAGAAGAGCAAAGGCTGAGAGAGATCAAGCATTGATGAACATTTGTGATAGAAAAGAGTATGAAAGAAATAGAGAAGAGTGGAATGTCCAAGATAAATTTATTAAAAGAATACAAGCAATTACAAGAGGTACATGAGGTTACAAGCAAATAACACGCAAAAATAGGCCATCATGAGATACAATAGGTAGAATGTAACAACTCTATATTCTATGTTGTAGATTTCTACAAAGTTTGTAGTGGTCTAAGATGTCAAAGAGATAGAAGATCATGCAAGATTTCTTGTTAAATTCACAAGATCCATCAATGTCACATACTCATTTACATATAGAGATAAAGGTAAATAACACTAAAGACTACATGAAAGTTTTTATGTTGCTTTGTAGGGATTTTATGGTGTCTTGAACAAATTAAGGTTCTAGTGAGAAGCTTGACTTCATGGTTTTCTCCTCATCATTGTGGATTAAAATGGGGATTTTGACTAAGTAATCTTATGTGATCTTTCTTACTTCAAGATCAAGAGCAGTCGACCATTTTAGGGCATTAAGGCTAGATTGTTAAAAGGCTTACAAGCTCTTGGTTTAGAGATTCAAGGGAAACTTAGTTAAATAACATCACTAGAAGGATTTGCATAGGCTCAAAGTCTAGTTGAATTGCTTCCTTATCTTGCTAGCTTAATCTTACATGTCAGCATAAGCACGTCAAGTGGCATCCACATGATAAAATTGTTAAACAATGTTAAAATAATGCAAAATACTATAATAATAAAGAAAAATAAGAAAAAATAAGGCAAAGCAAGGCAAAATAAATCACAACAAGATAAAACTAGACAAAACAAGGTAGAATAAGGCAAAAACAAGGTAAAATAACAAAGGAAAATAAGGAAGAAACAACGTTAAAACAAGATCAACTAAGGCAAACAAGGTAAAAATAATGTAATAAATAATATTATTTGTTTTTTGGATCATTACATGGTAAAAATAGGCAAAAAACCTTTGAAAATAGGCTATAAATGGGTAAAATAATAGGTTTTTATGTCAAGTAAGCTGAAAAAGCTAAATCTCCCCATTCCTAGCATATAAGAGCTAGTGTGATAGTGTGTGAACATCTTGAAGTATGATGACAGTGTATGGGACCTAGGTTGATAGCATGTGAACATCTTAAAGTATGGTGACAGTGTATGAGACTTAGGTTGATAGCATGTCAGTATCCTAGGAGAGACTCTTAGTGTCTGAGGCCTAATCTAGCAGTGTGTGAGCACCCAAGATCAAATTGATAGCATGTGAACTAGAAAAATCAAATCTCTCACCAAAAGCCAACATGTGAATTTAATTTCATTTTTTATTTCCTAGCTCCAACATGTGAGACTATGTATGAAACTAATTTCATTTCTAATTTTCCACCTCTAGCATGTGAGACTATGTATGAAACTAATTTTCGATCTTTAATGTATGAGACTGCATATGAAACTAATTTCATTTTAAATTTCCCATCTCTAGCATGTGAGATGGCATCTAAAACTAATTTCATTTTTAATTTTCCACCTCTAATGTGTGAGACTACATATGAAACTAATTTTCCACCTCTAGCATGTGAGGCAGCATATGAAACTAATTTCTCACCGCCAACATGAGGTAGCATACGAAACTAATTTTCCACCTCCAATGTGTAAAACCCATGATGATTTTTCTTAGGTTCTATGGGGCACACTAGCCAGCGTATGGGACTAGATGTATAATGTGTGGAACAAGAAAAATTAATTTAACAACATATGTCAATGTATGAGATTAATTTCATAGCTAATTTCCCATCCCTAATATGTGAGACCCTTAGTATTTCTCCCCATGATTGTGGGATCCATCTACTACAAAAATTAACTATACTAATAGCCTGTGAGGCATAGAAACCAAAAATTGTCATCAAAACATAGTGTATGAACTTAATCTCCTCCTCTATTTCCTCTCCCTAGTGTATGAGATAAGATGTAAACCCTGGGCTTTTTGCCCATGTTCTATGGGACCCACACGGCAACAAAATGACCCATATTTGTAGCATCCTAGTTAGGAAATTAAATCTTCCACTAGAAGACAATGTGTAGATTTAATTTCATTTTTAATTTCCCATTCATAGCATGTGAAGGATAGTTCTTAGCATGGAAGGAATAATATGCATAGTGCACAAGGATTGGAAAGAAGATTTTTGCACCAAAACCTAGTGTATGAAGCTAATTTCAATTTTTAATTTCACTATTGTAGCATGTGAGAGCTAGACTAGTATCATAAAGCTCATTCACATAGCATATCAAAGTAAATTTGGCTTTTCCTACCTCTTGTGCTTAGCATGTTGGAGAAAAACTAGGGATTTTCAGCTTTTCTTTTTAGTAGTCAAATAAAAAACTCTTCAAGTTTGACAACCATGAGGAAAAGAAATGAATTGACAAACAAAAATGTAGAACTAGAATAGGCAAAGAAGGCTATAAGGATGTTATTAAGGCTTCTTAATTCATGTATGGATGAGAGATCTTTTTCAATGATCCCCAAGTACCGAATTTCCCTGCATTTTTCTTTGTTTTCCATCTTAGATTGGTTGTGTTCTAGGTTTTTCCTAGCTGATGTGTGATAAGATTTCTAGGTTTCAATTGTGTACAATTATTATTTAAGGCTTTTTGGTCATCCTAGAAGTAAAAATAGATTTTCAAAATTTTTTATAGCAAAGATTTAGGTTTTTTCTTTGCCTAGTATATAGTATTATAGCTACTAGCAATATTTTCTAAGGTTTTGGATTTTTCCATGGCTAAACTAGCAACATTGATAGGATTTTAACCACATATGATTACTGTCTTGGCTCTTTGGGGAGGGTTTATGTAATACAAAAAGGTTATAGACCATGTTTGTATTTTTTTTAGAATTTTTTTTAAATTTGTGAAACTTTTCTATGGTCAATCAATTACAAAGTAGGGGTTTTTAACTAAATTTTGATAAAAATTTATCTTTTCAAAGCACCTCTATGTGCAGTAATGTTGATGAATCTGGGTTGTTCTAGCCATGTTCACTACATCCATGGTCAAAAATAAATTGTAAAAATTTTGTTATATTTTTCCTAGCCCTAGGGGCTTGTGCTGGTCAATTTGTGGTTGGAATGTAGGCTTTGCAATTTTTTTCTAACTTCTGTTAATAACATTTTGGTGCTTGGGACTTTGATTGGGTATTGTGAAATTTTTCTAGCTTTGTTGTCAATGTGTTAATGCTTGGAGTCTACAAGGTCAATGTATGACCCTCCTTGGAATGATAGGACAACGTCTAACGCATTTTGGTATTTTTTGTGAGGGTGAAAGGGGAGCATATAGACTTTTAGAATAAATAATTTACAACATTTTGATCTTTTCTCCTTTCATCCTTAACATTTTTGATTTTCCCAACCTTGCATGTCATTATCTTCAAGCATCTTGGTTTCCCCAGGTTCAATGCCATCAATCTTATTCACCTATTTTGTGTAATTTTCATTTTTATGAGGTTTCCAATTTTTATGACAACTGTTTGTTAAAATATCTAGCTTAGTCAAATTTTGATTTTAGTTCCTTAATTCTAGTTTAAGTGGAATTCATAGTCATGTTCATGAATTTTAGCTAGCTTATAATTTGATTTTCCTTGTCAAAGCTATTAATTTTTTATGATTTATTGGTTTTGATGCTAATCCATGCTCTAAAGGTTTAATGTTTTGCTTATTTACAAGCTCCTAGTGAATGAAGATGGTGGCTCTAGCAACATTTCCTTCCTTTCATTTGTGAATTTTTTTGAAATTGTTAGTGCTAATGATGTGTTATCATCTTGGTTGTGTTATAGATACTAGCTTGTTGCTACATTTGTATCTTGAGAGATTATGTATCATCTACTTATATTTCATTATGTAATACTCATTATAGTCATGGGCTACCTAGCCATGTTGGACATTCATGATATCACATTTTCACTAGCTTAACACTACTCCTTGGTTACAAATTTTTAATTATTTTTTATATTTTTCTATGTTTTATATTGTAATAACCCATCTTCCAATCCTTAGGACAAACGTTGATCATGTAGAGTAATGAAATCGATTCATTGTAACACAGTGAAAGGAAGTATGGTTAAGCCATGACTAAGAGAAAAAAGAGATTAAATGATAAGATAATGGGAACAAATTATATCTTTTAATATTAAGATGAATATATATACAATTAATAAAGAGTTGAATTATAAGCATCCACTAAATGAAATCTTACATCAATGACATCATAAATTCCATAATGATCTCATCTGAAACATCTTACATAAAGAAATATGATAAGTTCTCATTGTCACTACATAATTCATAATTTATACAAAGTCTCCTATAAAAGATCAGACACATGAATCAAATTTATATACATCTACTTATGAATAACATGTAACTTCATCTTGTATTATGAGCATCTCCTAGATACCACATGTACTCCATGCTCTTTCTAACCCAAAGTACCTACACATAAAACAAAAATATTAGCTATTTCTGAGTGAGTAACCTTAGCATCATCTTTTGGCTGAATCAAGGATAGGTCTCATGGGGGCTAGGTAGGGCTTGACAACCTACAAAACAATCAAAGCAAAGCATATCCGAACATACAACCACTACAACATCCAATATCATCCATTGCAAACATGCCAAAAATCCAATGTCATACATCTATGAATGCAAAGAATATCCAAACACAAAACCATCACAAAAATCCATCAAGAATGGGATCAATCCATTTGACCCTCACAATGGTCCAAAACCAACAACCATCCACTCCACCCATTATCTGAACAAACAAGGAGGGTAGCATGCATTGCACTCAGTGTCAGTGTATATCAAGTTGTCATGAATACTTTCAAATTTCCAAATAAAAGTTTTGAATGAAATATCAAATTACCATGCACATGGATTTAATAGTCTTATCAATGAATCAAGGTGGTTCCTCTAGATCCCCACCAAGATTCAAACCAAGGTGGTCCCTATGGATCCCACCAAGGTTCCCAAACATACCAATGCTAGAGATGTCCCAATGAATACCCACCTCTAGCATTCTAGAGGACCCAAATAAGACCAATGAGCCATGGATCATCCTCTCCTACCAGATGGGGCTTGCAGCGAGAGCCACATTGGTGCACTGACAGTGGGGGTCAATCTAAAAATCAACTCCAAGTAGCCTCATCTCCAACTAGTCACACACTCAGTGGTAGCTCCATCATTCAAACACACATCAAACAATCAAACCATGGCATCATCTAGCCATCTCACAATCATCAAAAGACTACTAACTGACATTGATGGTGGAGGGACTCAACATCAATTTTACATAAGCTAATAAAAAGACCATCAATCCAACATGTCATCCAAAATCCCAAAATCTGACATGTTCTACAATAATTCCAAAAACAATAATCTAGCATGTCCCATCAAATCCAATGATCCAAGACTCCAAAAAAAAAAATCCAATTTAATATATCCAAATTCTCCAAGATTTCAACACCCAATCATAAGATCAAACTCAACAAAATTTCAATCCCAAATGTCCAAAGATTCATAATAAATTAAAATTCATATCCCTTCAACAATTTGGAATGGGTAATATCCAAAAACTTCAAAAGAGATATAGCAATGTCAATGATCAAAATTAGAAAATGATGCACATCTCTGAACAACTTCACTAGAATTCAACATCTCAAAAAAGTTAATAGGTAAACTAAATAGCTACAAATAAAACTCCCATAACTCACACATCCCTATGAATTTCTTCTTGATTAATGATTCAACTAAAAGCTAATATCAATGCTGAGTTACTATAAAAATATTTAAACCATTACAGATTCATAGCAATAGATATTTTTCTACCATTGTAGAAAATTAGAAATAGAGATAGAATGAATGACTAACACTAAATTTGATATAACACTATAAAACAATAAACTTTTAACTCCTTTTACTTCAATTGGAAATCTAACATTCATGTCTATGTCTCATAAAAGTTTTAGAAGAAACCAAGCTACAGATATGAAGATAGTAATAGATGAATCTTTGTATTAGATTTCTACATAGATTCAAACAAATTTAGATAACCCCCAAAGATGGAACCATGACTATAACTACACATGATTTGTAGTGATTCCACTTGGATATGGATAGTATATATGTTTAAGTATCATATTAAAATTTTAGAATCAGAGTTGCAATAAAACCATAGATATATTCTTAACTCTAGACCCTACTAAAATTGCTACAATTCTGGATAGTGTTAGAAAAACAACATGTAGCACCTTATCTACAATGAACTATGACTTGAGTCCCCATCAAAATTTTAGATAATATCTTATGGAATTGAAAAATAGGTGATGACATGCGATATCGCAGTGCGCCACCAAATCTATAAATAAGAGGCGGCTCTCCCTTGTTTCTCATGCTAGATCTAGACCTTAGCCAAACTCTTGTAGTTTTTCCATTCCAGAGTTAGAGTAATTTCCATGTGCCCACAGTAGGAGTCCCAAAGTGAATGGATCTTTATTCGAGCAAATATTGTACCTGAGCACAAGTTTGTGTACGGACATAAAGATGAGCTTTTGGATAAACCTTGCAGTGCATGGACTAAGCTAAATATGACTTTAATTATTGTTATTTATTATTCATTATTTAAATGCTTTATTAGTTAATTAAACCTCTGNTAAGCTAAATATGACTTTAATTATTGTTATTTATTATTCATTATTTAAATGCTTTATTAGTTAACCCTTAACTCCTAGTTAAGTACATTCAGTACGACCGCTTTGAGCATGTGTGTTACGCTTGGTAATCCCAGCAACGAATAGCGTTTGGTAATCCCAAAAGGTTGCATTGGCTCAGGGTGTGAATGGTAAGTGGGAATGGATACTGATGCTAGGCATTAGAACTTAGTTAGTTAAAGTTAGTTAGTCTCTTCATCCTTTCCCTCATTAGCATAGGCGATAAAACCTAAAATATATAAAAATCACATACCTCAAACTTACTTAACCATACAACTGTGACAAATACAAGTAAGTTTGGGAAGACAACAATTGATTAACCTTAGGTGTTCCATAGGGCATGTAGGCACTTAGTCTATGAAATTCAACCAGATTGCACGTGTAATGCTCGTATTCGTATGGTTGATTGTAGGGGTACCTCAACACTCATCATTGGCGCCGTTGCCTAGGACTAAGTTGTTTGTGTGCTAAGTCGAACATAGGAAATCATCCACATCATTGGGAAGCTTAAACAAACCCTTAGGATTAATCAAAGAAAAATTTAAACAACGGTCAATAGCACACCAACAAGATAACAATGTCTTCTTCTTCTCATAAAAACACTTCACCACCTAGGGATCACACAAGAGACCATCGGCAGTCTAACACATGTAACCCAGACCTGCCAGTTCCTCAATCGTATCGAGTGGTATATATTCATCCCAATTAGTATATACCCAATTTTACTTTTATCCTCCATTAGGATGAACAACTGCATTTTGCGATATTTGCAAGGTAACATAGTGTTACCCCTAGATCGTGTAGTCCCCAACATGCTCCTCCATGCTCTTGCATAGATAGGCATGACACAACTATACGCTAAATACACTACATGTGATTATGACACAAGGGATTACCATCCCATAGCAGTGAAATGTTTAAGGAACTCGAGGCAGGAGAGCTATCGTACATCATTGAAGGGCAAAGGGGTCCCGCACGTCCTAAGCAAAATTGGAGATGGTGAACCAGTTATAACAGGTTCTCTATCGAATGATGTTCCCCCTCCTAACAATGGTGAGGAGGTGGGGTATCAGAACTTATACTCCACGATTCATAACCCTGGTTCTGATCCCCATGAACACCAAGTGTTCAATGATGGAACGTAAACACATGACAAAGACAGGAAATATGATCCTCATCACGATCGGGGCCATAGCCACCGAAGAGAAGGTAAGAAACATCGTCATGGCGATGGTTCCCCTTCCTCTTCACCTTCATCACATCATTCACCCTCTCCTTACACATAAGGGCATAATCACAATGAACACAACCATGAGGATAAGGGTAGGCAAAATGAGAGACCTCAATGAGAGAGTCGAGACTGAGGAAGAGGGCATTCAAGAGAGTCAAGGCATGGTAGAAGGGAAAGTAGGGAACCGCATAAGCATCACAGATTCCATGAAAGAGATGACAATGATGAACCCCTACTTGCCACCCAAAATATGTTAGACATTACAGAGGCTATGAGGATACCTACAAGGCATCAAAAAGATAGTCGGATCAAGAGACTTGACATGAATAATATTCCCCATTTTGAGGGGGGATACAATACTGATCTACAAAATCACTTACAGTCATTTCATGATGCTTGCACCTTGAAAAATATTGAAAATGAGTGGTAGAAATTAAAGTTATTTCCTAGGACACTCATCAAAGAAGCAGAAAGTTGGTACCGGTCCGTAGAACCAGAATCTATTCAATGATAAATATCAAATGTACTCCAGAGTCTCCAACTTGCGTAAACAGATCCAAGAATGTAAAAAGGGTAATCATGAACCATTGGATGCTGCCATGGGCCAATATTATGCATTGTTACATCATTGTTTGNTTGGATGCTGCCATGGGCCAATATTATGCATTGTTACATCATTGTCTAGGCCATGGTTATGCACAATGGGATCAATTACACCACCTTATAGATGGGCTAAGACATGAGGCTAGGAGAACCCTTGGGACATATGCCCAAGGGAGATTATCTAAGCTTAGGTCTCATGAGGTGCATAGATTGTTGGAGCAAGTAGCCAAAGAAGAAGGTGAGCTACAGAAAAGAGAAAGTATAGAAGAATATAACTGCGATCTTTCCCTTTGAAAGAAGGAAGTAAGATTCTGTGAGGAAGAGGATGAGTCACCACTTGAAGAGTTGGTGAATAGAAAAACGTTGCCACTTCAAAAGCTAACAACCAAAGTGTCGACTAAGGTAGAAAAAATGTGGGACTCCTTAGACAGTAGATTTGAAACTATTTTAAAAATCATTGAAGAGTCTAAGGAGCGAAGTAGTAACAATGATAAGAAAAAGAGGAGAGATTCAGACCCTACACATAACAAGGGTAAGGGAAAGATGATGACCACCAATGAGGTTATGGATTCGGATACAGAAAATGATGGTGGATGTGAGATCTGCCAATATGACCATTCTAAGGGATGTTGCCAAATAATCTCACATCTGTAGGAGTCTAGGGTGTATGCACTCAACCCAAGACTTAACAAATGGTAGTCACCCTGAAGGTTACCTTATCCCCAAGGTAACCCAAGATAGTTCCACCAACCGTTAACATATTATCCAAGAGGAACTTCACCATAACCCATTGAGCAACAATAGCAATGGAAATACCCACAATCATGGGGGATGCCACCGCCGAGACAACAATACCCTTACCGACAACCAGATCCATATAGCTATTAGGTGCAGTAGCCGGTTTCTCCAAGTGACTCTATGGGTCACGCAACCCCACAATGTCACTACCCAGTTCAGGAGTATTTTCAGACTCCCTCTCCTAGAAGGGACACTCCACATGTATACCATCCTCCAAATCCATCTGCACCTCTTATGCCAGTAGCTCCACCACCAATCGCTTCGATAATGCCAAGGGTATTTCCCACTCAACCGCAACAACTCAATGTCACGAGGGCTTCCAATCCTCAATTCTTAGTTGGTCCTAACAATCTTATGTTGAAAAGACCTTTCTTCAAAACCAATAATTCAACAAAGCTCTCACCCTCACAAGTAGTTGAACATCTAAACACCTCCGTACCAAATAAGGTTTTGGGACCCCATTCAAATCAAAAATTGAGCCCAATGCACATGGTTATGTTAACACATATCGTTACCGACTAGATTAAGATAGGCTACCTTCCCAAGAAATTTTCTAATCCTGGAGGCCCCCTAATTTATCTCCAAGTCACTGGGAATGAACCTCATAAGGCCCTTCTTGACTTAGGCTTTGAAGTCAACTTAATCTCAGAAGAATTATACAAAACTCGGAACCTGCCTCTACTCAAGAAGAGCAATATTCACTTAGAGCTGGCTGACCAATCCATCACTATTCCTTTGGGAAAAGTTGAGGACATTGTTACTACCGTGGATGGTTGGTCATACCCAGATGATTTCCTGGTGATCAAAATAAACAATGACAAAGGGAACTTCCTAATAATAATGGGAAGGGCATGGCTGAGTACAATAGATGCATGCCTAAAAATTTGCGATCTTTCCCTAGAAATATGCAAGAAAAATAATTTTGGAAAGATTGAAAAGACGAAAGTTCCATGCATTGCATATAGTAACATAGGGTACTATTGCATGCAAAAATCATGGGTGATGCAAAGTTTAACATTGCCTGCATGCAATCGGTGTGCACAAGAAATTGACATACAAAAGTGCCTATATGCAGCAGCCACACAACAAGAAAACACCCAGTGGCTGATGTCTGATCAAGAGAGCAACCCGATAACATGCATGGAACTAACTAAGGGGATAACTAGTGCTTATGTTGAAAGCATAGATGCACTTAAGCAAGTTCGTTACCAACTTCCAGCCCTTAACTCTAAAAACATTAACTGGGGGAAGTTGGAGATTCCTGAGGAATTTAAACAAGAGCCCCTAGATTTAAAACCATTGCCCACCAGTTTGGAATACATGACCCTTAAAAATGGAAAATCGGTAATCATTAACGCAAAGCTTGCTCCCAAGCAAAAAGAGATTTTGCTGAAGGTGATAAATAAATGGTCAAAAACATTTACCTGGTCATACCTTGAATTAACTGGAATAGATCCTAGGATATGCTAGCATAGGATTTACACGGACCCCTCCATGAAGCCTCAAAAACAACCGTAGAGGCGATTGAACTCGAAATTGAAACAAATAGTGAAAGAAGAAATAGAGAAACTTCTCAAGCCTGGGTTCATTTATTCCATTGCTAATAGTGAATGGGTTAGTCCTCTAGTAATTGTACCTAAAAAAGGAGGCAAATGGAGGGTATGTATAGATTTTATGCTATTAAATATGGCAACATTCAAGGATCACTTTCTGTTGCCATTTGTTGACCAAGTCTTGGACACCATAGCGGGGCATCGCTACTACAATTTTCTAGATGCTTATAGTGGGTACAACCAAATACAGATCACACTAGAAGACCAAGACAAAAAAACATTCACTAGTCCTTGGGGAACATTTGCATATAAACAAATACCATTTGGCTTGTGCAATGCCCCTACCATGTTTCAACGATTAATTCTAAGCATATTTCAATAGCAAATAGGGAACAGAGTAGAAGTCTTTATAGATGACTTCTCCACTTATGGGACAAGCTTTGATCAAGCCCTAGACCAATTAGAGCAAGTGCTAAAATAATGTGTTGAAACCAACCTAAAGCTCAATTGGAAGAAAAAACACTTCATGGTTGAAGAGGGCATAGTATTGGGGCATAAGATTTCACAATCAGGAATAGAGGTAGACCCAGAAAAAGTGAAGGTCATCCAAGGAATCACTCGACAACCAGAAATGGTCAAAGACATTTGATCATTCCTTGGAAACACTGGCTACTACAGGAGATTCATTGAGAGCTTCTCCAAGATTGCCAAACCGTTGGTAGAATTAACGAAAAAAGATGCAACCTTCGAATGGACCAGGGAATGTGAACAAGCATTCCAAACTCTAAAACAAAGGCTTGTGGAAACCCTTATTCTATAAGCCCCCGACTAGTCCAGACCATTTCATATAATGATTGATGCATCTAATTATGCCTTAGGAGTTGTACTAACATAGTTAGATGAACAAAAACATCCTTATTACATCCACTGTATGAGTAAGAGTATTGTTAGTGCACAACTCAACTACAGAACTACAGAAAACGAATTAATGGTTGTAGTGTTTGCACTGTGCAAATTTAGGTACTATGTGTTATTTTACAAAGTGTACATTCATATAGATCATAGTGCAATTAGATTCCTTAATGAACAAGAAAACGGTTAGCCCTCGTATTATACGTTGGTTGGTATTCCTTCAGGAGTTCGATCTAATGATAGTAGATCAAAAGGGCACCAAGAACATAGTTGCCGATCATTTATCCCAGTTGCGCTGGGATAGCAAAGAGGATGAGTATGCCATATCTAATCATTTTCCTAATGAAACCCTCTTTTCCGATGTAGTGAATAACCAACCCACAGGAACAAATTGGTATAGTAGCATTTTTACTTATCTCCTTTCCCAACAAACACCACAGGGGTTGGACTTTAGAAAGAAGAAACAGTTTCTTCACAAAACCAAGTGCTTCATGGAAATCAAGGGACAACTCTATAAATTTTATCTTGATGGCTTGGTTCGATGGTGTGTTCCTGATGAGGATCAATTAAGAGTTCTCCAGGATGCTCATGAGGGTCCCTGTGGGACCCACTATGCCAGGAGACAAAAGGCCATTAAGATCCTACTTGTAGGATATTATTGGCCAACGCTATTCCAAGATGCCCATCAATTTATCCAATCCTGTGAGCGTTGTCAATGTGATGGTGGAATAACTACTAGAATGGAGGGTCCACAACAATGGATTCAACCTTTGGAATCCTTCGACATTTGGGGAATAGATTTTATGGGGCCCATTACACCAATGTCCAATGGGAAAGTGTATATCATTGTTGTTGTTGATTATTTAAATAAATGGGTTGAAGCAGCTGCGGTAATCGATTACACATCATCTACAGCTGCATGATTTGTACAACAACAAATCGTAAACAGGTTTGGTGTGCCGCGTGCACTCATCTCTAATAATGGAACACATTTTACGGGTGCAACCTTTCACAAGTTGATGCAACGCTTGGGGGTTGAACATAAATTGATCACACCTTATCACCCCCAAGTTAATGGTCAAGCCAAGGTCACTAATCAAGAGATTACGAGAATATTAACAAAAACAATTAGCAAATTTAGGCGAGATTGGAGCATGAAATTGAATGACACTCTCTGGGCGTATCGCTCCATTTGGAAACTCTCTACAGGCTACTCTCCCTATGAGTTAGTATACGGAAAGCTTCCAAAACTTCCATTACAAACTGAGCTCCATACACTATCCATGGCATGTGACCTCCACCTTGACCTTGACCTAGCACAAAAACAACGATTGGCAACTCAAAACGTGCTAGATGAGAATAGATTGGTTTCTCTGTCATCAAATGAGTTGCACAAGGCACATAACAAGCAATGTCATGACTTAAGAATTCGAAGGGTTAAGTACCAACCAGGAGACAAGGTCCTTTACTAGAATGCCACGCATGTACCACAACGTATGAAATTTCAAACATTGTGGGAAGGGCCCTACATTATTCATACGACCTTTCCCTCAAGAGCCATGACAATATACAAGCCTGAAAGCCCTGATAAGCAATTACTGGTCAATGTGCAACAAACCAAACCCTTCCATGAACCAAGAACAACCAATGAAAATTACACCTCTAATAGCGGACAACCATGCTCATTATTTTGGATCTCTCCCTTTCAATTTAGTCATGGGGGAGATGGCCACCTGTGCTAATAAATTGAGGCCCTTAGTTATTTTAAATTTTTTTTACACATTTCTTTTTTACACATTTTTGTTTTACACATTTTTGTTTTACAATTTCTTTAACTTTTCTTGTTTTTGTTTTACAACATCATTTATAATTTTTCATTTCTTTGTGTGTGTGTGTGTGTGTCTCATCCATTTTGTTAAGTTTGTCACTTAATAAGTGCTCCAGAGATGGTATGAAATGTTTTCCATTGATTGCTAATGTTTGGTTTTTACCTTTAAGTTATGATGTTGATACTAAGGTATGGTTCTTTTGATATGATAGGCAATGAGTCCACATCACCCGTGCATCCATAAATTTCTATGATCTCTCTTGGCTTGGAACTGTACAGTCCCTTTCTTCAAATTAATAAGAACTTTAAATGAATCAGTGATTATTCATTTCTCAAACTAAGGAAGGACTCAAGGATTGAAAAGGGTGTGGCTTCAAGGGAAATTGATGCATTTTTGTTGGCCATTCTCTTGGGTTCTTGGATGTTTTTCTTCTTGAGTTTTCTTACCATTTCGACGTTACCCAATTATCGGAAAGTTGAGTGAATAAAAATAAAAATAATAAGCCTTTGCATGGTGTGGTTTCCATGAAAAATACTAACATAAAAAATAAAAAAAATAAAAAAAATAAAAAAAAACTATGTGAATTCAAAGCACACCTCTTAGACGAAATAAATATTTAGGCTACAAGCATTGTTTATGGAACCAAAATAAACCTGTTCCCTCTAACTAAGGCCCTTCTCGCTTCCTATCTTTTCATCTTTTGTTTCGTCAAAATGGTGGTGGCTCTTTGGAGAAGGAATTCTTATTACTTTGGGAGGATGGATTAGCTGAATGTATTAATGCAAAGACACTAGATGTGGTTTGTTGGAGCCCGAACTTGGAATGGGATCTACCAAGTCACATTAATCATTAAATACACAAAGGGCTGTACATCACCTTGTTCTTGAGACTCCATTCCATTCTCTTCTTTTCATCATTCTTCTTCCATTGTTCACCTCATTGCCAGTTGTATTATTAGTGTATATTTTGGTTGACACATTATTTTCTTTTTGGTAAATTCCTATGGTTAAGACTTTAACTCTTGTTCTGAATGACATTCCCAGAGCCTACGGACTCTTTGAATGTAGGTTTGTCAGGGCATTAAGGGCATGAGCTTGCTTTAGAGAGGACCCACTCGCATTCCTATTTGGTACACCAGTTAAATTCTTTCCCTTAACATTTTTACAATCCACTCTATTTTATTGATTTCCATCTTTGACATCCATTTCATTGACGTTACAGTTGTCTCTTTTTCTCCATATTTCTTATTCCTTTTCTTTCTCCATTCTATTGCTACTGGAGGTTCACTCTTAGTCATGGGGGTCCTGAACCAATTTTTTCAATTTTCTCCTAACCCCTACACCTTCGGTAGTAACCAATATTATATCTCCAGATCCGCAATCAGCCATACCACAATTCAGCCAATGGACCTTTCACCAAAGCAAGGTATCAACTGCATTGAAATTCATTTACCCTTGATAATATAAGACTATGTTGTGTGTGCAGATGGCAATCATACAACAAAAGATTGGATCTGGAGGGAACACTTGAAATGGATCGGTGCTAAAGTAGTCATGCAAGGAACGCTATTGATGGCACACTTACGGATGAAAAACAAAAGGCACAATCTTGGCGTTGGCAGCAACGAAAATTCTTTCTCTCTCTTTCTCTTTCTCAGCTACCAAATAAGGCCTGATGTCAAATGTATAAAGTGTTCACTCTTGTT
>MNCI01009017.1:5692-42351 GCA_015680685.1 Gnetum montanum | reverse complement strand
AAGTGAAATTAAAATTAAAAATTACATGAATAAATCACATGACATGCCATTATAGCCATCACAGCCATACCATGCCCATGCCATGGCCTTCATGAGAACGTACCATAACTCATTTAGCCAGTTAGTACACACCAATGATAGGTAAAAATCATTAATCATGGATAATGGTAAAAATGAGTAATAACAATTTATAATATGCTAAGAAAAATTAATTATTCATATATAAAAAAAGTAATATTAATATTATTAGCCATCCTCAAGCATTCAAAAGCTTTTACTAAAATATGTGTTGTTACATTCTCCCCCCTTAAGAATCTTCCACCTAGAATAGATTTGATTTGCTATGTAGTTAACATACCATGCAATGTATAATTTTAATTCGATGTTCAACATAGGATACATTAATCTAAAGTTGCACTTCATACCAATCTACTACATGGTTTTCATCAAGAACATAATGTCACAACATGGATACATGGAATACATCATGCATGTTAGAGAGTTGTGATGGTAGACTCACATGATATGCCACCTCCCTAATACCTTAAAAAATATCAAAGGGACTAATGTAACAAGGTATCAATTTACCTTTCTATCCAAAGTACATTAGGCCCTTCAGTGGAGAGATTCAAATGAACACCCTGTCTCCTACTACAAACTCAAGAGCCCTCCTTATATGATTTGCATAGCTCACTTGATGATCTTGAGTAGCCTTGAGCCACTCTCGAATTACCTTTGTTTGCTCTATGGTGTGAAGGATAATGTCAAAGCTAATTTTTTAACTATCCTCAACTACAACCCAACACAATGGTGTTCTACAAGGTCTACCATGCAAGATCTCATATGGTGCCACCTTCAAACTTGCTTGGTAGTTATTGTTGTAGGCAAAATCTACTAATGGTAAAATACTATTTTTTAACATTCATGTTTGAAGCATGTCTTCTAACACCTTGTTAACCCATTCAACCTATCCATCTATTTGAGGATGATATGCTAAACTCAAGTTCAGCCTACTACCTAGGCTCATCATAAAAGCTTCCCAAAATCAAAAGGTGAATTAACATTGCAATCTGATATAATCTTGCTGGGAATTCCATGTGGTCAAATAATCTCAATAGATATTAATAGTGCTACAAATTTAGCACTAGCTAAACGTTTTGTAGAAAGAAATCAAGTAGGCCTAACAAGTCAACAATCACAAGGATAACATCCTTACCACTCATAGTCCAAAGCAATTTGTTAATGAAGTCCATACCAATTACCACCCATTTCCACTCTAGAATTATGTGAGTGTGCAAGTAGCCACTTGGTTATTAATGCTCTAACTTAACTTGTTGACAAATTAAGCACTTTGCTACAAATTCTCCAACTTGCTTCTTCATTCCTAGCCATCAGTACAACTTCTTTAGCATTTGATACATTTTTTACTACTCAAATGCATTGAAATCAACTAAGGTGAGCCTCCTCTAGAAAACCTTACCACAAGGCAATAAGTACACATACTTGATCCTTACAATGAAGCAGTCCCAAAACTTCTACTGTGACTAAAAAATCACTATATCCCTTAAGAAAATCCCAAGGTTATAGAGTTCACCAACCATCTATCTCAAAGAATTTGTAACCATATTGCTTTTGTCTAGCTGGTACTAGATGGTAAAGTCAAAGTCAGCAAATAACGCTACCCATAATCATAATCATAGGTTCAATTGTGGTTGATTCATTAGATATTAGAGTCCATTACGATCAATTCAAATTATCAATTTCTTTCTGAAGAGATAATGATGCCAAAACATAAAGGCAAACACCACTACTCCCAACTCAAGAGCATGGGTGGGTAGCATGTCTCATGACACTTTAATTATCTTGAGGCATATGTTGTCACCTTGTCCTTCTACATAAGGATACATCCATATCCTTCTCCTAATGTATTTGTACATACATCAAAGTATCCTCAAAAGCAACTTGACAATGAGGATCCGAAGAAATCCAATGTCCTTCTGCAATAGCTTCATGAGAGATGAAGCAATGCGAGTAGGATCCACTACTATTCTAGCCTCTAAGATAACATGACCTAAGAATTGGATCCCTTAATACCAAAATAAGTACTTTGAAGATTAAGCATATAGTTGATGCTCTCTAACTGTCTACAAGATGATTCTTAGATGATGCTCATATAGATCATCAATGCTGAATATATCAATATGTCATCAATGAAAATTATGATAAATTGGTCTAATTATGGCTTCATGACACTATTCATGAGATGCATAAATACTACTAAAGCATTAATGATTTCCAAATGGTAGAACCGAGAACTCATAATGCCCATACCAAGTCCTGAAGACTATCTTAGAAATATCATCTTCTCTAATGCAAACCTATTGATATCCTGATTTTAAATCTATCTTGAAGAACACTTGAGCTTCCCTCAATTGGTCAAATAAATCATCTATGTAAGGTAAGGGATACATGTTCCTTACCATCACTTGATTTAGTTGCTGGTATTCGATGAATAATCTCATGCTTCCATCCTCCTTTTTGACAAAGAGGATAGGAGCTCCCCAAGGAGATACACTTAGATGAATCAAGTCTTTATCTAAAAGTTTCTAAAGTTGGACTTTGAGTTCTGCTAATTCGATAGGTAACATCCTATGTAGAGCTCTAGAGATAGGTTTAGTACTAGGTTTAAGAACAATCTAAAACTCTACCTCTCATCTTGAAGGAAAACCTAGCAATTTTGACTGAAAGACATTAGAAAATTCACAGGCTACAGGGATTTGATCAATTCCTAGCAATGAACAAATCTCACTAACAAATACTACAAAGTAAGGATGACATTTTTGAAATAAATGGTAAAAATATCTTGATGAAGCCAAGTATATCTTAATATTTGGGGGCTTCATGTGCACAATCACTTGTACACCTTTTCTGCTACTAAGGATAATGTCTTACAGTAACAATCCAAGCTACCCTAGAAATGCACCAAACAATCCATCCCCAAAATGATTTTGTAGTCTCCTAAGCTCATGACGTGAAGTTCATAAGGCCAAGGAACATCTTGGATGATTAAAGAAACAGATTTATAGGCTACCATTCCCAGCATTAATAGCAAGTCCTTAGACTAGGGGCTTACATGTCAAGCCCACCATTCTAACAACTAATAGATCAACAAAAGAATGACTAGCCCTGCTACTACTTTTTTTAAAATACATTGTAGATCTTGGTTATAATATGTTCCACTCCATCTCTTGATGGAGGAATTACATAATATAGTAATTGAAATTATTTTGGTTTATCCCCTCATTTGAGATTGGTGTTGGGGTCACATTCTCTGCATGAGGTTCTATTGAAGGTTCCTCCATTCAAATAGAAATAGGTTAAGGCATTAAAGATGGTTGACTAGGTCCAACAACCATCCTTTTACATCAACCATGACATTGCCTAGTACTTTCCATTGCTAAACAAACTACAAGAAATGATGAAATTCCCAAACCTATGCTTTGATACCAACTTGTAACATCCTCCTTCCTACCCTTAGGATGAAGAACATTACATGGGATAAGAACATACAACAAAGGTTAGTCATGATAGAGTAATGAAATTGATTTATTCTAACATAGTGAAACGAAGTATGATTAATCCATGAACAAGAGGAAGAAGAGATTAAATGACAAGATAATGGGAATAAATTATATCTTTTAATATTAATATGAATATATATACAAGTAACAAAGAGTTGAATTATAAGCATCCACTAAAAGAAATCTTACATCAATGACATCATAAATTCCATAATGATCTAATCTAAAACATCTTACATAAAGAAATATGATAAGTTCTCATTCTCACTACATAATTCATAATCTATACAAAGTATACTATAAAAGATCAAACAAGTGAATCAAATTAATATACATCTACTTATGAATAACATATAATTTCATCTTGTATTATGAGAATCTCCTAGATACCACATGTACTCCATGATCTTCATAGAATGAAGTACCTATACAAAACACAAAATTATTAGCTACTACTGAGTGAGTAATCTTGGCACCATCTAGCAACCAAATCAAGGATAGGTCTCATGGGAGCTAGGTAGGGCATGACAACCTACAAAACCTTCAAAGCAAAGCATATCCAAACATACAACACTACAACATCCAATATCATCCATTGCAAACATTCCAAAAATCCAATTCCATGAATCTATCAATGAAAAAAGAAATCCAAACACATAACCATCACAAAAATCCATCAAGAATGGGATTAATCCATTTGACCATCACAATAGTCCAAAACCAACAACTGTCCACTCCAACCATCAATTGAGCAAACAAGAAGGCTAGCACACACCACACTCACTATCAATGTGTATTAAGTTGTCATGAATACTTTCAAATTTCCAAATCAAAGTTTCCAAAAAAATATCAAATTATCATGCACATGGATTTATAATTATTCTCAATGAAACAAGGTGGTCCTTGTGAATCCCCAGCAAGATTCAAACCAAGGTGGTTCCTGTGGATCCCCACCAAGATTCCCAAACATATTGGTGCTAGAGATGTCCTTATGGATACCAACCTCTAGTATTTTGGAGGAACCAAAAAAGATCAATAAGCCATGGATTACCCTCTCCTACTAGATGGGGCCTGTAGCGAGAGCCACACAAGTGCATTGACAATGGGGATCAATCATAGAAATCAACTCCAGGGAGCCTCATCTCCAACCAACCACATACTTGATGCTAGCTCCATCATCCAAACACACATCAAGCAATCAAATCCTAGAATCATCTAGTCATCTCATAATCATCAAAAGATTACTAACTGATACTGATGATGGAGGGACTTAACATCCTTGTTACATAAGTCAACAAAAGCACCATCAATCCAACATGTCATCCAAAATCCAAAAATTTGGCATGTTCTACAAAAATTCCAAGATCAACAATTTGGCATGTCCCAATAAATCCAATGGTCCAATACTTCAACAAAATCCAATTCAATAGATCCAAATTCTCAAAGATTTCAACACCCAATTACAAGATCAAACTCAACAAAATACCAATCCCAGATGTCCAAATATTCACAATAAATTAAAATTCATATCCCTTCAAAAATTTGCAATGGATAATATCCAACAACTTCAAAAGAAATATAGCAATGAAAAGGATCAAAATCAGAAAATGATACACATCTGCCAACAACTTTATTAGAATCAACATCTCAAACAAGTTAATAGGCAAACTAAACAGTTATAAATAAAACTCTCATAACTCACACATCCCTATAAATTTCTTCTTAATTAATGATTCAACTAAAATATAATATCTATACTTAGTTATTGTAAAATATTTAAATCAATAAAGATTCACAACAATAGATATGAATCCAACATTATAGAAAATCAAAAATAGAGATAATGAATGACTGACAATAAATCTAATATAACTCTATCAAATAATCATATTTTTAACTTCTTCCACTTTATTTGAAAATATAACATCCACATCTAAGTCTCATAAATATCTTAGAAGAAACTGAGCTATAGATATGGAGATATTAATAGATGAATCTTTGTATTAGATTTCTACATAAATTCAAACAAATTCAAATAACCCCCAAAGATGGAACCATACCTCTAACTACACATTATAATTTTTAGTGCTTCCACTTGGATCTTGACAGTATAGGTGTTCTAAGTATGATATTAAAATTTCAAAATCATAGTCACAATAAAACCAAAGATATGTCCTTAACCCTAGACCCTACTAATATTGCTACGATTCCAAAAAGCATTAAAAAAAAACATGTAGCACCTTATTTACAATGAATTATGATCTGTGTCCCTCATCAAATTTGTATATAATATCTTAAGAAATCTAAAAATAGGTAGATCACAACTAGATTTGAAATACAAAGAGATATATGGACATTTTACTGATACCTATTTGAATCATTGTAAACCCTCAAAAGGAAAAGTTCATAGGAAGTACTATAAATCAGGAAAAATCAACAAATATAGCATTAAAAATTTAGGTTTATAACATGGTAGTAATACCCATCCCCAAATATGCTAGATCTATAAGATTTTACATCAATTAAAATAAGAACCAACCCCAATCTGTACAAAACCTAGTGAACTGAAACAACCATGAAAAGGGAGCCAAGATTACTCACCCAATTGTTGTTAGCTTTTGTTACTTGAGTCTTTCTACATGCTCCTGTTAAATCCCAAAATTGGTAGTTTTTAAATCTTATTTACATATTGTTAATTATTTAATTAGTGTTTAATTAATGTTTATTTTAGTTATTTTAATTTGTTTTAGTTTACTATATTTTAGTTTATTATAGTGATGAGTATTAGTTTATTATTATTAGATTATTATTAGTTTATTAGTTTTTATGTACTAAATACTTGAACCAAAGGTGCAAGTTTTGTTACTGGGTAGCCATGTTGTGGCAGTTGAAGAATCCAATTCCTTGATCTATATTGGTGTTATGTTTTCTAGTTTTCGGTTTTGTTTTTGCAGTAGTAACAAGAATGCACGTTGAGAATTTATGGTGGTAAGGGAGCTATAATTTGGATGTTGATGCTACAATTGGATATTATGTGGGTAATAAGGCATGGTTCCTAGCCATTTTTATGGCTACACATTCCTACAGCCATTACCTACATAGGTGGTGGTGGTGCACATTACAATGAATGTTACCTACAGGAGTGGTGGTTGTGGATGTTACAGTGAACATTACCTATAGGGGTGGTGGCAGTGGACATTACAATGGACATTATTTCCATGGCCATTATGCACAGGTCGTGGCTCCTCATGTTCTAGATCAATCCTTATAAATTCCTTGCCTAGATGCAACAGAGGGGACAGAGTATAGAAAAAAGGATTGAAGAAATAGATAGAGGATACTATTGAGAGAACCACATCAAATTAAATTTTTTTTGTGCACAAAATTGTAAAGGAAGAGTGTTAATGCTTTATGACAATTAACAACCAACAATGTGTTAAGATTATGAAGTTGTTGCACTGTAGAGACAATAGAGTAGGGTCACAAATTAGGCGATTTCTCCTTTGTAATCTTCCTTATTTCTCATAATTTATTTAAATTCAATTTGGTTTAATTAATTGTATTCATCTTTGAACTTAATGTTAGAAGTTAAGGTGAATATTGTTGATTTTACTTATGGGTGATAGCCATAAGTGTGGTGTTCTCAATTGAATCTAGATCAAATTGTTGGTTGTATGTCTTGATGATCTTTTGACTTTAAACTATTCCTCCATGGGATACGACTCGTGAGTTTGTCACAAATGAGGTGATAATTTCTACAACAAAAGAAATGATGATAAAGATTAAAGGTATCCAACATTGAATTTTGCCTGGCTCATCAACTCCCTAGACCAACAAGCTTCTCACACTCCTCCAACCTAGCAAACCTTGAAGCTAAGAGCTAAGAGACCAAGAATGCTTTGGGTTAAGGGAGTGGGTGGTACTTAAAGGCTTCTTTCCTACTCCATCTTCTCTTAACCCCATGTGACCTAGCTACCCTCTCTCATCTATCTTCAAGAACCATGTGACTCATTTACCTTTCTCCCCTTTAATCTAAGTAATAACCAAAGTAAAATTAAAATTACAAATTACATGGATAAATCACATGTCATGTCATTATAGCCATCCTAGCCATACCATGCCCATGCCATAGCCTCCATGAAAACCTTCCATAACTCATTCACCCAATTAGTGCACACCAGTGATAGGTAAAAAACATTAATCAAGCATAATGGTAAAAATGAGTAACAACAATTCATCATATGCTAAGAAAAATTAATTATGCATATATAAAATATTAATATTAATATTATTAATCATCCTTAACCATTCTGAAGCTTTTACTAAAATACAAGATACATAAATTTTTATATAAAAAGGAAGCAAGATAAAACACTAGTAAAAGACAAAGCTACAAAGTAAAACTCTATAATGCAATGGAATAAAATGAAAGTTGTAAAACCTAATGTAAACATGCAAGTAAAGATTGTAAAAAATGTTATTAAGTAAATAAGCCACATGTAATCACAAGGAAAGGAAGTAGAGGCTATCCTATATCACTAGTTTTAAGCCCTAACAAGCCATGGTATCACCAGTTTTAGGCACTTACATGCCATTGTCTTACTAGTTTTAGGCCTTGGCAATTCATTATTAGGTTTTCTATATAGCATGAGATAATCTTAAAAGACAATACAAGAATGAAATGAACAGTAAAAAATAATATAAAGCTACAAAAGCAAACAAATGATTATTAGCAAAAGAATGGATAAGATGTCTATGATGGATTTGTTGCTTGATCTCTGATAAATTAAGAAAACCCTTTCACATGCTCTTGTGGTCACCATTATTCTTGTTCAATATGGCATTGAGTAGGTATTCTTTTTGGTCATCCAATATTGTGTAGTTGGCAATGTTAGCATTATTGTTTTTGCTAGACCCAACTTGGGTATTTGGAGCTTTATCTTGAAATGCCACCTCCAATTCTTGTTCAATATTAACATTGTTAAAAAATGATAGAGTCATGGTATTGCCATGGATTCTAATTTCACCACCCTCATATGGAAAGTGAATCTCTTGATGTATAAGAGATGAGATTGCTCCAAGCTTCATTAACCATGATCTTCCCAAGATGAAATTAAAACCAAGTATCTTTTCAACCATTAGGAAGTTGGAAGTTATGGGAAACTGCAACCCATGATAGAACCTCATACTGCAACCCATGATCCATTGAATGACTTGAGCATAGAGGTAGATGTTGACCTTTTGGTATGTCAAAACCTTAAGGAAAATCATGAACAAATGATGTTTGTTATGGATGTTGTATTTATAGGACAAGAAAAAAAACTCCACATCATGGAAAAGGAGTCAAGAAAGCATGGCTATCAAAGTAAAAGACTTCATAGGAAAAATGATAACATGGACAAGTATGAAGACTACATGATAAATGAAGATGCTCAAGGATTAAGAGGAAGCTAAATCAATAAGGAAAAACCTTAAGAACTAGAGCTCAAACGTTGAAAAGACATCTCCAAGCAACCAAAGATGTCTTGGATGAGAGGAAGTAAATCATAGGAAGGCATCTCCCAAAAAATAGGAGATTTCTCCTCTTGAAAGAAGACATCTTCCTAAAGACATCTCATTCAAGAAGGAAACATCTCCCCAAAACTAAGGTTGAATTCAAAGAGACATCCCAATCTCAAAAGATATATCTACATTAGCCATTGAATAGTTGTTGCATGAATTTCAAGGTGTTTTCAAAAACCCTAATACTATAAGAAGACTTCAAATCCTTGAGTATTATGCAAGCATTGTTAACATCAAAGCTATCATTTTATATCTTATGTTGTTGTACGTGTGTACTTGAATTGTCACATCATTTGTTAGATATGTTGTGAAACTATGCTTCATTGTACAAGGAATTTGTAAATTGAGTTACAATTTCTCCTTGTAGTTCTTTTTCTTTTCTTGATCACTTAAGGAGTTGATGAGCTTCTTCTGAAAAGGAATCCTTGAAGAGCTTGTTAGGATCATATGGGATTGAGTTGTTTTGCTGCATCAAAACACTCTGGAAANTAAGGAGAGTTTCTTCACTGTGACAACTCTCAACTCTGCAAGGTTCCAACAAGCTCAAGAGTGATTTAAAGGATCCCACAACCTATAAAAAAATAGAGCTATGNGGAACCTACCCTACAAGTGTGGACTACCCAAGTTGGGGAATCACATAATTCTTATGTTTTGTGTAATAGGTGTTGCTTTTGATTTGGGAAACTTATTCATCCCCCTCCCCTTCCACCACCACCCCCCTTCTAAGTTCTTAGTCCTCAGTAGAGGTCTCTAGGATGTTTTCAATTATATCTAGTTTTCAATCATTATGAAAGGCATCATGTTGGTCACCTTCCCATCATCCACATGAACACAATGAACCTTATACTCGCCAACACATATTGTAATGAGGAGAGGAGCAAATAACACTTCTTCATTTTTTAATCAATTTTCACTTCGCTATCATGAAAGATGAGTGTGATGCTTGTTTTCTCTAAACTAAGTTTGCTTAATGATAAAGTAAATTAATTCTTTGTTATCAAAAATTTCTCTACTCACATGAATGGAAGTTAACATTTGAACTAGATGTCTCTCCAAGTAGGTGAAATCATGACTAGGTCGTATAGGTTCAATGATATGTTCTTTTATTTTAGGGATCTTTTAGCTTACTAAATTATTTTGAGAAAATTCTTTCTCCTTGCTGTGTGATTTTTCAACCTTGCTAGTCTTAATTTTATCTATTCTTTCTAGAATTTTGGCTCATGTTTTAACATGTGTGACTCAAGCCCCTTACTCTTACTTGGTTTGTAATTCTTTCTTTTTTTTTACTGGTTGATGTTGTTTGAGCAATAAGGTTCATAGGTAGGGCTACTCTTGATGTAGGCTTTGGTGGGTTATCCTGCTTAGCATGTGGCCTAGCAATAGGCTGTTTTCATTATTGTTTTGGCAATGATTTCTTGTTAATTAATGAGCATTGACCACATCTTGTTGCTAGCTTGCTTATAGATGGTAGAAAGACTTGAATAGTAAATGGTTCCCTAGCTTTAGGGGGATTGATAATGCTTTGTTTGGGTTCTGATGTTGTTTTTGCTAACATTAATATACATATGATAAAAGACTCTCTAGGGCTCAAAGGTGATGGTACTCATATGACAAAGGGTATTCTAAGCTTTAGGTTTTAAGACCAAGCTACTACCTTGATGATAAATAATTCCCTAGGAGGATTAGATCAAGTGGATGTTGTGAAAGAGACTATTGTATAAATATCATTATTGGCATATGGAGAGTTGGATTTATTTAGTATCATCTCTCCATAATAAATCATCTTTAAGGACTAAGTAGAAATCATTATCATGACTAGCCCATTGATGGTAATAGCAAGCCTATCAAGCGTGAAGTATTTTGGTAGTTTTGGGTCATCTTTGATTGCTACCATTAGGTCTCTAGCTATCTCACAAACACAATCGTGCCTCATACGAGCTTTTTTAGACAATTTATTATGTTGAATATGATTGTCTTTAAGCAATCATTTTAGAAGCTCAAAGGGCTCCATAGGCAACTTAGCATACCTAGACCTATCCTTTTGCTCAAAATTTGGTCTTGGCTAATTGGGAGCATATGAAGTAGATGTTTGAGATAGATCAAAAGATATGTTTATGTGGTACTAACTTTTTTCTTTCTACTTGTTTTGGCTCTTTTGTTACCATGACTATAATTTCTAATGCTTGTTTGGTCTTATCTTTATCCCTCCTTGTGTATTGATTTTTGTAGGTCACATAGGCCAAATTGTTGCTAGCCTAAGCATCCTTCTCAGTGTTCTTAATTTATGAAAAGGCTTGGCTCAGTGATTAGGGTTCTAAGTAATAAAGTTTTAACTTTGTAAAGTGATTGATTGCTCTCTTAAAAATGGCTAACAAGCAGGTCTCAAAGATGAGCTCCAAAATCTCATTAAGTATTGCATTTCATATCTCAATAAGCCTTTGGACTAGCTCAAGTGGCCCCTACCTCACTTTCATGAGTTAATCCAATGTTGTATCTAGTTTTAAGCTGTACTTCAATCTATTAATAAATTGGGTAACCAAGTCATCAAGCGAGGAGATAGACCCTCTTGGAAACATTCTATACCAATCTAAAGTTTTCCCTATCAAAGACATAGGGAAAATGTGTATTATTATGTGAGGACATGCTTACAACAAGAAGAACTTAGAATGAAATGTGACTAGATGGACATTAAGGTCTCCTGCATCATTGTATTTGGTGAAGCTTGGAATAGGCATGCCTTCATGTAATGTTATTTGAGGAATGGTAGGGATTATGGAATCATCCTAGTAGAAGTTCATGACCTTCACCATTATGTTTTACTGGGTTTGAGTTTTCGTAGCTTCTCAGTAAGGTCCTAAATTAGTTGAAAGGCTTAATTTAGGCCTTATGGACCTCCTTAGGACTGCACTTAGGGCTCCATAATTTTTAGCTATGAAATGGACAATGTTATTAACTAGAGAGGCCTTGTGACTACCATTGCAAGATTGTTGAATAGGGAGAATGATGTTTGTATAGGAACATGAGTAATAAAAAAGGGTATTGAAAATAAAGGAATTACATGAAACACATGAAATTTATATAATAGAAGAAGGACCAACCAAAACTATAAAAGGTTGAGACATGAAGGGAACTACTGACAGAGGTTGAGGTAATATAATGAAAGGCATGGAGGTAAACATGGAAGAAAATAAAGAAACAAGTTAAGAGTTTTGATACATAGATATCACATAAGATGTTTGGTTTACCACTGAGACTAAATGCATGGGGTTTATCATCATTACTCTAGGGATGAGTTGTTGGAATGAATCCCCTAGATGAGAATCAGCTTCATAGTATGTCCCAAACTCTTTCTGATATCTAAGTGAAGTTCTAAATTGGCTTTTCTACTTCTCTGTCATCATCTACATTTACCAATTATGCCAAAAAGTACATGTAGAATTTGGATAATTCAATATAATCATATGGTGAAGGGATGTATTCCTTTCCATCCTTGCAGATCAACTCATATTAATGCTTGAAGTAAAACTCCTTGCATGGGATGCATAAACCTACTTGAAGTTTTATGCATGTGAAGTTGTAATATTATTCATCATTATTTACATGAACTAGGTTATGTCCTAACCACCTAAGAAATTGCCTACACTCTATTATAGCTAGGTCCTTAGGGTCATATACATGAGCGAATTTTTTGTTCAAGGCCATGACTACTATGTTGTGTGGTAAAATAATGCATGGAAAAGCCATTAACTATGTAAGGTCCAAACATCTAAGCAAATAAGGTATAGGTTTTTAATGTCTTAGATAGGTTGTAGCTTGTAGTATATAAGCTTTTAACCTATAAGCTTGTTTGAATTGTGGTGTATTTAAGGTGTAGCATATGAGAGCTATAACTTGTGGCATATGATAGCTATAGCATATGAGACCTATGACTTGTATCATATAAAAGTTATAGCATATGAGGACTATAACTTGTGGTGTATGAGAGGTTTATCTTGTAGCGTATGGGAGCTAGATCTTATGTGTTTGAGAGCTTTGGTGTATAAGAGTTATAGCTTGCAAGAGATGTAGCATATAAAATATCTAGTGTATTTGAGAAATCAAATTAAAGCATAAGTATGGAAATGGGGAAAATAAGGTGAACTAAAATTGCAATAATAATTTTTAATTTTTTCTAGCGTATTTAAGCAACATTAAGAAAAATGGAAAAAGGCTTCAATGTATAT
Organism: Gnetum montanum; assembly: GCA_015680685.1. Lineage (NCBI taxonomy): Eukaryota > Viridiplantae > Streptophyta > Gnetopsida > Gnetales > Gnetaceae > Gnetum > Gnetum montanum. The sequence continues at coordinate 28,985 of MNCI01009017.1, read as the reverse complement.
AGGTAAAAATTCATAGAAAATTTTAAATGTGAAGAATACAAGAAAATGTACAGAACTATAAATATAGGGAGCAAGGAAAGAAATGTGCACTATAACTGTAAAAATGATAATTTTTTATTATTTTTGCAAGGAATAGGGAAAGCATTGTGCACTACAACTATGAAAATAATAATAATTTTTATTTGTTTTTTTGTAACTGTAAAACTAAAAACTATTTGTAATGTCAAACACATAAAATAATTTTTACTTTACCAAATATGCTAGCACACAAAGATAAAAATAAGTAAATAATTTCTTGTAATTAAGTTTTAGATGAAGAAGTTAGGTACTAGTCCTCCTTCTAGTGCTAGAAAACTATAATGATGGAGAAATTGATGCTAGAAAATCAAAAGAATCGATGTGAAACAATTTTAACCCCAAGATCCACAAGCCTCAAAAGGATATAGGGTGTCTTAGGCAATCTTGCTAATCACCTAATAATTTAAAAGATCTATTACCAAGCAAGATAAATGTAAATGAGAAAAAAATGTATGAAGTAATGATTCAATAATGGATTTGAGAGCAAACTAGGAAGTGAATGAAATATGCAAAAAATATGAAAAAAATAACTAAAAAATTTATATTGAAGTGCTAAAAAATTATTGTAAAATAGGCTTAGAGACTATAGATCATTAGCTTCAAAAGCTTCAGAATATAGAAAAGATTCATTTAATATCTAGTGCAAGATGTAGGGTATGTTCTACACTTGAATCTACACTTGTTTCTTGATCGATCTACTTCATAAAAAATGTGGTGATGGGTTCTTTTTTCTCTTAGTGATCTACACTGAAAAGGCTGCAAAAGACTGAAAATTTGCAATGATTATACGAAAGATGTGCCAAAAGGAGACAAAAATCATGTTGAAGACTTGCCTAAATAGGCCTCCAATTTGTTGTTGTTATGTCAGTTACATTTCCACATGCTTTCTAGGCTATTAAATAGTGTATTTGGGTCATTTTCATGGTCCAAAATTGTAGCATATGGGCCACTAGCATTTTTAATGAATTTCCCTTTAAATGTTAGCATTTTTTGCCATTTTCATGGCCTAAAACTACAATGTATGAGCCATCAGCGTTTTTGACTTTTGGTGTCAAAATTGGTAGTGTTTTGACCTTTTAGCCCTCATACGCTAGCATAATAAAATTCATAGCTTGTAGACATGAATTTTATTTTACATGTTTTCAAACAGTTAAGAATTTTTGCTAAAACAAGGCCATAAGGTAGCATTTTGATGGGAAAACAAGGTAAGTTTTTTTGCTCTTGAATCCAATAATGTTACAATTAAAATCTAGCTACTAGACTATTCTATTTGCAACATGAATTTTCTTTGTGGTGTTTTAGTATCTAGATCACCCTAATCACATGTTCCACAAAGGATCTCTTGTGGTTATGATCTAGGCTCTCCTTTCTTAATCTCTCTCTTGACCATTCTAACACTCCCTTTTTCTCACCTTACTACCCACTATCATGCTCATTTACTAATTTCCAATTTGTACACTACATAATCCTAAGACAATTTCTCATAACTATATGATGTTTAACTTGAATCACCATTCATCATCTAAGGTGCCTTTGAACTCCTTGTGATGAGGTTAAGCAAGGGAATTTTTAGGCATTTGCCTAATTTGGTAAGGACTTAGTTACATAGCTTTCATTCTCCTTCAATTTAAACCCCATAACCATAGGTCTTGATTAGGTTAGTGGCAATCTTATTCCTACTTTGTCCAATTTTATGCTAATTTTGATTAAAGAACATCTCATATTTACTCATTCCACAAGCTCAATTCACTTCCATTCATGAGCTAGAATCTCATAATATGTTGTTGCCTTGGTTTTCTAGCTTTCTAGCTTTCATTTGACTCTTATTTTGTCCCTAAACTCTTCAAATTTCCTTTAGAATTTGAAATGAAAATTTTTTTGTGAATGGCTACGTCAATGCATCCCCATCAATCTGGTCAAATATGTCGATGTAGCCTAGTGAATGCAACACATTAATCCTATAAATATGCATGAAACTTAGCAATTTTTCACATTTTTCTTTGAATTCCAATAGATTTTTTAATATTTTTCAAAGTCCAAAACCTTCCCAAATTCATCCCTTCCTTAGTGCTTACCCATTTTCACCCATTTTTCAATCCTTGCACTTCCAAAGGTATGTGTTACATCGTGTGGACATTAACACCAGATTTGGTTAACATTTTTCTAACACCTCATTAATCAAGTATTAAAATAATATTTCTAAAAATTGATACTAGCAATCAAGATTCTCTCAAGTAGAAATAAAATAATAATAAAATCCTCATGTGCTTGTGATTATTAAAAAATGAATTCACTATAAAATTTTAATTTTCCACCAAACTTAATGTGATCAAACAATTGAAAGGTATCCAAACTTAAGGAGATTATATCAAAATAACTAATCTAGGATTATTTTTTTAATGTAGATGGCATTCAAATAAGGACCACAAGTAGAAGGGCCATCATAGCCCTGGGAAAATTGGCCTCAAGGAGAAAGAGGATAGTCACAACAACCACAACAATAGCAATAATCCTAGGGATAGCCATTGAGGTGACTCATGCTACTAGACCCTTGCAAGAAGAGCCTAAGGTGGAATCTATTTACCAAATTTCCACCATAGAGATCAAGACATTTAGGCAAGTTGGGGTCCTAAGATCTTAGCCCAACCTAAACATCACTCTCACTAAAGCTTGACTGGAGAAGATTTAAAATAAGAAAGTTCAAAGCTCATTCCTTCAAGAGTTGAACTTTAGATCCTTCTTGGAGTTAGCACCAAAGAAAATTAGCACCCAACAACAAGGGTCTCTGCTATAACCTATTCTCTCCACTAGTAGGAAATGGTATATTGGAAAGACTTACCTCTTCTAGAACAACCATCTATGAGATTCCATGATTAAGATTAAAGATATCACCATCTCCTATTCAGTTGAGACTATAGTAAAAGCCCTTAAATTGCATGATACTAGAACAAAGCTGGCTAAGATATTAACTCAAGAAAACCCCAAGGAAAAGAAAGAATGGATTTAGTGATGCTATGAAGTGGAGAATAAGGAGTATAGAGCCCTTACTAAAGTAGATAGAGCCTACTTCAAAGTCATGGAATATCACCTTAATCTCACACTGAGGCCAAGCAAGGTGATTACCTTCTCTACAGGGACATGCATGACTCTAAGTGGGAAGTTTCAAGTCAATCTTCCCCAATTCATCTTTCTAAAAATTGAAAAGTAATTCAAGGAAAATGAAAAGGGTAGGAGGACACTACCCTTTTCTTACCTAATCAAAAAACTTTGCAAAAGTGGAGGCATAGCCTAGGAATAGCATACAAACTTCCTTGGTACATCTTTATTGTTGCTGCCAATGCATGTGTATGCTCATGTCCATACACATGCTCATCGAATGGAACATGTATGCACCATGAAAAAATGTATAGAAAAAATTTTAACTCTTCCTAAAGAAAGAAAAAATTGCAATACAAAACTACTTAACTTTGGAGGTTAGAAACTTAAACTTGCAATATCTATTTTATTATTCCAAGTTTATACCACTAGACTAGTCATATTGGTTGACACCAAATTCATTTTTACATTATATATATATATATATTCTTGGATCTCACCCCCTACCTGTTAGTAGGCCAACCCACTAGTAGGTAGAGCTGGGACCCAAGGATACATAACCATGATAGATGATGGCCATCAAATATGCATGCACTAGCAAAGTTGCATTAAATACATATTAAGAAAATTTTTATGCTCTTCACATAGCCCACTATGCTAATGAAATCATTCACAAAGCTCCTACTACATCATGGTTAGAGATGATGAAGGATAAAGCTCCTACCAAGCTTCAAGAAGATGAAATGCGACCTTCACCACTACCTATTGCATTGGAAATGACTCCTAAAATGACAATGACTACTAAATGCCTAAGGGCATAGGAAATAATAGCTATGATGACAAGCCTTCATAGGTGGTGGTGAATCCTCCATGTACCATCCAAACATGAGTCATCTTATTGAGGTATCCAAGACCATCAATTGGCTAGTAGATGAACTAGTTCTAATGTTCTTTACATGAAGGGACCCAACCTATATTCACGCTAACCCCAATGTTAAAGAGGTCACTATGTCTATTGTAGGACAAGCATTCCCTAAATTCTCTAGAAATACAATATCCTTCTCTATCATGCTAGAGGAAGGGGAAGGAGCAACAATCCTATTCATATCACATAAGAGTTAGGAAACTATAGTAGAGATGATTACAAATAGGATTAGAGAAGCTCTAAGTGCTCATGTGGTATCTATCCTTGATGTTGCTACCATGGCAAATGTCCAAATATCTATAGAAGCTAAGGGTAAATGAATGAGAATAGCATAGAACAAAGAAATATTAGAATGAATGGTTGGAACTAGGCAATTAACTTTAAAGATCTTCAATCTCCCAAAAGATATTTTAGTCATCCAATCACAGCTAATGAAAACAAGGGGCAAGTTACTCTTCACTAACATGCAACATGAGGAAGCTACCATTAGCAACATAGAACCTGCTGGTCTAATCCATTCATTCTCAAGCCTAAGCTTACAAGGAATGAAGCTTTTTACCATCTTTAACAAAAACTCTATGAGGTTTAGAATACAAAGAGAATGATAATCTTTGATGCATCACTATTAAAAGCAATGAAGAATTCTTCTAGTAGTGATCTTTAATAGATACACAAGAAAAATTTTGTGCTAACCCAAGAGTATGACCACCTATTAAATGTTAAGTCATAGAAGGACCATATAGTGGAATACATCCATTAGTAGCAGGAATAGCTTGCCAAAGTAAACTAGGATGTAAGGAGGTTGCTACTAAAACTAGGATGTAACAGATGAGGTTCATACCCTTTACCATAGAACTACCATTGACATTACTACCTACAAGAAAAAGGTCCTAAAATATGAAATAACAAGGTTGGAATGCTCAAGGAGATCAATGAAATATAAATCAAATTAGCAAAGGAAAAGGTGAATGAAGCTCTCCAATAACTCTAACAAAGAGGTGATGCATGGTAGTCTATCTTTGATGGCCTCAATGCCTACAATAAAGCTAAAATACACCTAAAAGAGTTACAAATTGAGGAGATAATGGAATACATGGAGTTAGCCAACCTTCGATATGCAAACTTGGCAATGCTAATAGCATGGAGACTAATATCAAAACTAGAAAAGCAAGTGGCTAGCTCTTACCTCCTTTATGAGGTAGAGTTCAAGCTTCATATGGAAACCAAGAGAAAAAAACTTAAATTTGCTAACATGAAGCTTAAAGTTCTTAAGAGAAGATTTAAAAATCAGAGATCAATTATTAAGGACTTAACCAGAAGAATGAATGACTATAAGGAACTACAAAATCTTATTTGTATGTTTGATATCAAATGTAAATAGTTTGCAACCTAGTTTTTCAATATGAAAGAAACACTCCCAACCATGACTTACTTGTGGGATGTAGTAGCACCAACTAATCTAGGAGAAGCCACTTGAACCATCAATGATCCATGAAGCAAGGAGGAAAAGATGAAGGTGATCCTAGACACCTTCAAGTTTTTAGAAGAAACAACAATACTAGCAAGGAAGCCCAGACCACCAAGAAGATCAGGACATGATGAGGGATCCTCCAAGCCATAAGAGACTCCACCTCCAAGAATAGTGTGAAGCTCTCATCCCAATCCATTCCATCTAGCTAGCACCTACCAATTTTTTAAACTTGTCTAGACTTTTGTATGATACACAAATTTTTGTAACCATGCAAATATTTTGTAACATGGCACTCAAAGTTTGTCTATTATTGTAGTCATCTAGTTAGTTTATTGTTAATCCTATAATCCCCAAATTTTGTAAACAACTTGGTCCTCTTTATGTTCACTCAAGGATAAGTTTTTAGTCAGTTGTGGGGTATGATAAAGTCTAAGTCAATTAGCTACATCAATGCATGCTTGTCAATACAATTCCATCAATACATTCTTGGACATGTTGGTATGTGCATCAATGTCAAGTCTCCTGAAGCTTATATAAATGCATGTACCATATGGATTTATGGAATCTTTGATCATTTAAACTCTTGTAGTTTTCTTTTGTAAGAACTTAGCTAAAATTCTCTCTAAATGCATATAGCATGTATTGAGTTGATTGAATGGAATTTTATTTAAGTGCATGTTATACCTAGATACTTCTACATGATGGGAATAAAATAAAAATTAATTTCTTCCATTGTAGCACTTGGAATAGTACTTATTTTATTTTCAAGCCCTTTACTTTAAATGCATTTGACCTTTTTTGCACTTAGAAAATTAATATTTTACTCCATAACAACATGGGTGTGACTACTTCAAACATGTTATATTAATACTTGATAATCCCAACAATGGATACTTTATACACCTAACAGTAAACACTTGGCAACCCAGTAGCATTAGTATGTATTCAGGATATGTACAAAAAATAGGAATGGATGCTCTACACTTAGGATAGTTTAGATTACTCTTACTTCCATAACTTAGTTCAAAATTAATATTTTAATTAATCTATCATTTTAATAATTAAAAAATAATACTAAAACCACAAATATCTTATGCCTCAATCATACTTAACCATACAAATGGAGCTAACACAAGTGATGATTGGAAAGATAATGACTAGCAACAACATGCTTAATCACCTAGGATATTGGCCACTCAAAGATTCCATAGAATCTAATAGGATTATGTATTCACGCTTGTGATTCATATGGTTAGGCATAGGGAACACTCATCACTCATCAATAACAATGTTTAAGTTAGTACAAAGATTCAAATAGAAATTAGATAATTTGATTTTCAAAATTTTAGAACTTTGAGTTATAGGGAAGAAAGAATATACAATATTCCAAAGAAGTGAATATACCTTAGTAGTGGTAATGAAGATGTAGTTATCAAAAAATTATGTACACATGATATTAGTTTTGATCTAATACCATTCATTTCTATGAATACTTTAACGCTAAAGTAGGAAGTAATTCATGTTAATTCTTAAAGTTTAGGCATATGGAAAATCATGTAGATGAGGAGCCAAATCTAAAGAAGATGTGTCCACTTAACTCATCATATAATTTCATTAGCTAGTGCATATGCTATCAACTTCAAACCATTACTATACAACCTGAATCCTTTAATTTAGGAGCAAATGATTTTCTTAGAAGATGTTTATCAAGAGACTCAGTTTACCAATTATATTACTTTAGTTGTCGATGATGGATCAACACCTTCCAAGTTACCAAATTATAAGATTTAGTTTCAAAGAGAGAGGTTTAGAAGAAATAATAAGCCATACCATCCAAAACATGGCTATTCGACCATATTTTCATTATAGCTAAACTACAACTACATCCATTAATCTTAGAAAATATGGAATTTCTTAATCCTTATTTCATTTGTTCTTATTTATTTATTTAGTTTTTGAAAAATTATTAAGTAAATAAATATTCTTAGGCAATACAAGTTGGGAATAATAATTTTTCCTACCTTTAGTTAGGTAATTATAGAAAATGCAATGCACATAGTATAACTTTGATTAGGCTTGTGATTTATAGTAGGTAGATCTTTAATTCACCTATTATTATTTCCATAGGATTAATGTAAATTATTGATATGATAGTAGAAATATTTTCTCTTAGTTTTTTTTCTAACTTATATTTCTATAGAATGAGCAATCTAACTTTAAATCTAAATCCCATAAAAAAAAAAAGAAATCAAAATATTAGAGCATAAAAAAAGATCCTATCATATTACTGAAAAAAATCAAAGTATTAGAGTATTGAAAAATATCCTGATGTGAATTCTTTCAATGTCAAATGAAAGCTAAGTGTGTAGTTTCTTAATGATACCAATTTGATACCAAATTGGATTGAATCTCTCATCTATCCTAAGGAATGTGGACTTCCTTTATGTTGTAAATTCTCGATTTGAGTAAGAATAAAGCTTTAATTTTCTTTTCTTGTTCAATTTGATATTTTATGACATTAATAAAGCTTGTATTTTGGAATCCATGGGAGCTCCTCATTAGATTTGTATTAGAGTAGCTTGGAATTGAAGATAATTTCATTCAAGTGGATAATTCTTATCTCAATTATAAAAAATCAATTTAAATTCTCAAGATTAGATGAATTCTCTCTTGCTAATTGGTCCATTCATCTTAGGGTTTGAAAATATCCCTTTGATCTCTAAGTTTATCATATCTTAAAAGATTTTGAAGATGCTTGTAGAATTGGATATACATTAGCTTGTACTAGCTAGGATTTGAAGATCTTGCATTTAGTTTTCTAAAGATCTAAGTATTATTAATTTTAGTCCTTGAGAAATCTTGAATATTTCAATATTTCTTATATAATTTTATGGAAATTATTTTTTAGATCATTTTCCATTATGCCTTCAAAGAAGAAGACAATTCAAGATTTATTAAGAAATATGGAAAAATTAAAGAATACCTTGGGAAATATTATGAGGAGAATTGAAAGAATATCTTCTAGTTGTCAAGGAAAGGAAGAATATGTAAGGTCTAGTGAAGTATAGATCAATGAGAGAAGAAGTTCTCAAGTATCTCTTATTAAGTAAAGGAGTTCTCAATACTCAAAGGTTTTAAGAGGGAACCAAAAGCTTCATCAAAGAAACTAAGGGATATTCAAAGTCTAGGATGGTGTATGCTAATAATAAAGGAGAGTTCCTACCTCATAAGTCATGGGAGGTGAAAGATCAAAGCCAAAGAAGTATTCAAAATTAATGAATTTCTTCAAGGAAGATCAAAGGTAGCACTAGAAGGTATGGTACTCATTCTTTTTGCAATTGTTCTATACCTTGTAGCAAGGGAAAGGAGATTTTAAGCCAAGTTAAGGCTATCTCATGGAAGAGAGGTGAGTCTTCTAGCTAAGGTATGTGGAATAATGATTACTTTTATGATGTTTTTAATGAAATTAATGTTAAAAACATGGAGAAGAGTTTGCCTTTTGATTTGGTACCTCCAAAATGGAATGAAGAGCTTGTTAATGATTCCTTTAAAGAGGAAAAGACATTGGAATTAGGAACTCCTATTTGGAATCTTGAACCAAGCTTTATTAAGATTTGATAGCTACATGTTAAAGATCGAGTTGAACCAAAGATGGATGCGACAAGTCATGAAGAGGTAAGGAAGTATGCATTTTATCTTGCAAATGGTAGTAATGTCTCTCATGTTGAAGCTAGTGTGATGGATGCTAGTTTTTCACTTCAACTTGGTAGTGCGTTGCTTAATTGTAATGATGATAAATCATGGTCATTATGGTATTTGTAATGAAATTATGAGTCATGTTGTTTGCAATGAAAGAAATGTAACTTTTGATGCCACTTTTAGTGAGAGGAAGGCTAATAATAGTAATGCCTTTGATGATGATGGCTATTTACATAGTCATGATAGAAAGGTCATTATTAATATTGATGAAGGCATTGGTAATGATTCCATTATATAGAATTTGGATATGCTTGCTATTGCTTAGAGCAATCATGAATTTGTGAAATGTATTGAAGAACTTGATTATCTTAATTGTGAAATTGATGAGTAGCATAAAGATAATACAAGTTGTTGTGGTGCTAATGGTGAAAGGAAGCTAAGTGGTAGTATTCTAAATACCAAAAAGAAGAAGGTAAAGAAGAGAAAAAAGAAGGGAAGAAAGGATGTTGGGTTAAGGAAGCCTAATCCTTTTGCTTTTTCTTATTCTTTTTTTGTTGCAAGTTTGAGTCATCATGGAGATGTAAGGAAAGCATTCCAAGGAGATGATCAAATGAAGGAAGCATGGTGGGACATGAGGACAAGCCTTCATGAGCAAGGGAAGCTTAAAACCAAAATATTAATTGACACTCATGTTCATGATTTTGATGCATTGATTCTGGATTGTTATGCTAATTATGATTACATTGAGTCATGGGGGCTTGGTGACTTCTAACTTGTGAAAGGTCATTAAGCATTACATTTTTTAAGGATGGGAATGATGATGACGATATCATCCAACCCTAGTGAATGAGTACCCTATTTGTATATGTACGTGTGTTTAAATATATCATGCATACATCTTGTTATATGTTTATGTGGGTTTTGAAATAAGTTTTGGATGATAGAGACAAAATGTTGTGAGGTCTAAATATTCCATGTATGTTGTACTTTAGTTTGTGTGTAAATTGTGGCCTATGTGATGGATAATAACTATTCAAAGTGTAAGGACCTCTTGTGTGGGAATCAAGAATCTTTTAAGGAGGAGGATGCTGATGCGGACATCAAATAAGCTAATGTACTATCTCTCTAATGATGGGGTCTTTCCCTAAAGTTTTGATATGTTTTAGAGTGTTTTGGGCTCATTTTGATGAGTTTAGGAGGCTCTAGAATCTATGAGGACTTGTTTAGATGCATCCAAAGTTTTCAAATCTCAAAACAAGTGTTTTCAATTTTAGCCTTGGTAGGAGAGATATCTCCCCATCATGCAAGACATCTCCCTCATAGGAAAGATGCCTTTCTCAAGATGTCTCCTATAGGACATCAACTCCAAGACATCTTCCCCAACTCCAAGATGTCTCTTGCAAGACATCTCCTCTAAGAAGTCGTCCCCAACTCCAAGGTGTCTCCTCTAAGATTTGGTTGTTTTGGGAAAGACATGTCTTGCTTCTCCCAGACATCTCGAATAGATTCCAATAAACTTCAAATTGAATTTTAATGTGGAGGGAAGATAAAGGGTCACTTAAAAAGCTATAAAAAGGCATCAAAGGCTTAAGTTTGGGTAGGCTAATCAAAATGGAGAAGGTTAGTCTCAAAGAATGAGGCTAGTCCTAAGAGAGAAGGTTGGTCTCAAGAGTGAAGTAAGAGATCCTTAATAGAGTGTCTTGGGAAAGGGAGTGCGAAGCTCATCTTGAGCACTCTTGTTCTTCTTATTGGTGAGTCATTATTAGCCATTGTGTGGAGAGTTGTGAGAAAAGATAGTAGAGAGAGAGCCTTGGCCAATTGCCTTGGTTTCCATTGTTATGTGTGTGATTACTTTAATTAAGTGGTATGAGAATTGGATTGAATCTTTTGTTTGTCCTTGGGAATGTGGGCTTTTTTTATGTTGTAAATTTTCCATTTGAGCAAGAATAAAATTTTTATTTTATTTTCTTGTTCAAATTTGATGTTTTATGACATTGAAAGAGCCTAGATTGTGGAATCCATGGGAGCTCCTCATCACCATTCCCAAATGGTACTATTTATAATTAGGTTTTGTAATTATTGATAAAAAACTTTGAATGAAAAGGCAAATTGGAATTACAAGCAAGTGTTTCGAAGGAACCTTTGGGGATTTGACCTAAGGTATTTATACTAATAACTTAGAGGTTGTGCTAATATGGAGTTGCATAGCCATAAATGGTAAGGATGGATGGATGAAATGAGACAAGAAGGGATTGTTCACTTCTTCTACTTAGGTCTAGGCCCAAGTATGGTGGCAATAGTGCATTACTTCTAAGGGATAACACTAACAAAAGACAACCCTAGGACCTTTTAAAGGATAATAAAATACATTTATTCTATTATAATTTTTTTATCAATAAAGTTTCTTTTTTTAGTTTTTTTTTGTTATTTTACACAGTGTTGAATTGTACTTATGTTTTAAGTTTGTTATGCCAAGTGGGAAAGCAATGTCATAATGATTATGGCTAAGAACATAAAAAACATCACTATTGACATCTTATGCCTTTTCATAATCCATGCCATGTTATTAGGTTTTTCCATATAATGATTTCAAGAAGATTAATGGAGTCTACCTGAATATGGTCAAGGATAAAGATTGTTGTTTTTAGATGTTTAATACAATAGATTGAGTATAGGTTGGAATGATAAATCATGGATAAGGTACTAGTGCCATGGTATGATATGCTGAAAGGTAAAATCAAAGAAAAAATTATTGGTAACTTTTCTTAGCAAGTTGAGTCACAAAATATTAAAAGCCTTCTTGAAAGAAATAATGCTGTACATTTTAAAAAATGTTTTTAATTTTCTTTCCAATTCTAGTGTAATTTTTTCCATTTTAACATGAGGGCTTGCAATTTATCGCTTTTTTTCATTTTAACCAGATCAAGTATGACAAATTAATTTGCTTTTAGGAGGTTTCTTTCCCTAGAATCGGCCCTTGCTTTTAGTAGCACCTCCAATGGCTCAGCCTCCGCCTGAACAACACTAATGTCACCACCCAGAAAGTATCTGTCTGACGTGTACTTGTTAGAACCATCACAAAGCAAGAGAATTTGACTTTCCAATCCAATCTGTTTTTCCCACTACACAAATAGGTAAACACATGTAGCACGAGTGAACAGTGCTAAGGAGATCGCTTAAAAATGTTGAACGTTCCTGCATTATTTGTCTTTGACTGTTGAATATCACATTTTCAGCATTAATTGTCTTTGACTATTGACTTTTACATTTATAGTTGTGGCCTGTGGCTGCTTTTTTACGACTACTCACTAGTTATTCCTCAAGAGGATGAGGATGGATGATGACACAACCTATATCTTGCTTAGGCTTGCAAGCATGGAAATGTATGCGGTTACTAAAACTCAAGCTTGTTATTAATACATGGGCCTAGGAGTAATAACCTTGGATTGAAATTTTTAATCTAATGAGGCAAAACGACAGCCATTTTTTTAAATCAGATTCAAAAAATTTGAATAAATCAATATAAGAATCAAATTAAAATAATCGATATTAGCAAAATAAAGCACTTATATCCACCCATGTTGGTAGCTTCATTTTTCTAATTTTTTCATTTAAGAACTCAGTTAGAGTGGAAAATCAAATATCGAAATTTTAGTTTTCCATTGGCATCAAAATTAGTAATGAAGAATATAGTAAATTTAAAATTTCAATTAAAATATAATTCTCACATCCCCATTCCCAAATGATGTTGATGCATAAAAAGATGGTGCCTTTTCATAACAAAAGTTATTGTTATCATAACAAGGCTTGAAAAGGGCATTTGTATTTAAGACCCAAAAATGTGCATTGTAATAACAGACATATCTTTTACTGTAACCTTTGGGGTTTGACCTAAAGCATTTATACTTGGGCTTAGAGGTTGTGCCAAGCATTGAGTGGTGGAGCCAATATAGGCAAGTCACAAGAGTCAAGTGAAGTGGGATAGGAAGTGGAATAGCTATCCCTTTTGAATGGGCTATAGGCCTAACCATGGTGGCAATGTTGGATTGCCTCTAAGAGATAGATGCCAAAGGAAGAGAACCCCAAGGAACACTCTTAGAGCACAATCTGAATACACTATTCCATATCAATAAAGCACTCTTTTCTTTCTCTTTTTTCATTTTTCCTATTATTTCCTTTGTGCATAATGTTGAATGTTACATATAGTTTTCATTTGGTATACTGTCTTCATATGCATAATGTCTAATATATTGTATATTTTATGTTTTCCATGACATCCAAGGACTGGATATCACAATAATGTTATTTGTTAGACTAAATTTCTAATTCGATTTTAAATCAGCTTCAATGATGCATTGTGATATATTGCAGATCTCATGTTTGAAACTATAGTGATAACTAATAAGAATGGTACGCTAAGTTGAGAACGTTTATTGGGATAGCTTTGAGGGAATTTTAGGACACATAGATATTATCAGTTGTATGTCATTCATGCACAATGCATGATTGTTTTTTTTTTTTGAGAAAATATCAAGTAAATTCAATTAAATTCAACATATGTATAAAAACAACCCATTTTCAAAAATTGGGGAGAAAACGTCCCTTGAAAAGAGACATCCCAATAGCAAAAAGTCCTCTTCAAAGATCCCTAACTCAACCCTCCCAACCAACATAGCAAGGGAGATCCATGGGGAAAACCCATACAATAGCCAACCCAAACCAAACATACCCAACACACCCTAGCCAAGAGAACCAACACAAACAGTAAACATTAAACCAACCCCCCTACATATGGTAAGGTAGAGTGAAACATGATTCAGTCATAGAGGTTTAAAGGCAACAAAATTAGTTTCCTATTACAACTCAAGAAAAGTATGTTTGACTTATTGTTGCTCATGATCAAGCATATCGTTAATCTTATCCAAATGAAATTTTGCAATCATTAACTAGGTATGCCATTGGAAAGCAGCCTAAGAAGCCTCCTTATTGATGCCCATAAGCATGTATGGGAACTGACCTGCTTGTAGCCATTGTTGAACCTCTGCCTCATGTGCCTTGTCAAATCGTTGTTGCATTTGTTGTTCCTCAACAAATGTCCTATCTAGTTACTCTTTTTCTACTTCTTCACATTGCTACTGCTCAGCCTCCTCCTATAGGATCTCTGCACAAATTTCTTGGTGGAGCTCATGTTTTTTCTCTTTCTATCACAAGTCTTCTTGATGTTCCAACTATTATCGAAGTTGCTCCAATTCCTCTATATGTCATTGGCGTTTGACCTAGGTCTTCACCTAAACATCCCGCATCTATTAGATTATAATCACCTTTTATCGACTCCTTTGTTCCTCCTAAACTGAAGCCATCATATCTTCTAGCGTCTGATAGAACCAAGGATCCTTTGCCCTCATCAATACATTCTTATGATCCATATGAGATGTCTCCCCATGCTCCTGAGGGGGTGCAAAGGATGACATCCCTACATCCCTAAACACCTCAGCCATAAGTTGTACCTTGCGTTGATAAAATCGGTGAATGATGGGTCACAACGATGGGTTCTATGGCTGTGTAGCCTACCATAACACTAAAATGAAACCAAAGTACCAACCTTGGCATTCCTACCTTAGGGACACCAAAAAGAACTTAGGTAAGTTAACTGGATGCAACTCCCTCATGCATTGGGGAAAAAGCAAAACAAGTGTATTGTAGCTTTCAAGCGTTGGCTGATTGGATGAAATATCTATCCAAAAGTTTCACAACCTCCTACAACAGTTGCAGAAATGCAAGCCTTGACACCTAGCCACTCACAATATTGGGGACATTGCTCGGGAAAAATGCTGCAACATCCTATAGCCCCCTTCTAGTAGGCACAATGACCTTCCCTAGGGCCGACACCCCCAAATAGCCCACAAGTGCCTATTTAGTAATGGTAATAAAGACTCTATAAAAAGTGATCATATCACCTCACCAATTTTTATAAAAACTAGCATTGGGGAGGTCTGGGTCACCCACCAACAATAGCAAAACCTTCATCCAACCCATGGTTATAAAAACCTCCCACAGTTGTCATTTCTATTGGTATTTATCTATGTTTGGTTCAAACATCGGGGTGGCCCCAATGACCACAAAAGTTTCCGCCCACATCCTTGTAGTCAAACAAGCAATGCACACACTAGGTCGTGAGCCTACTTTGACCAGAAGACTACAACATTCTACATTGTCTAGATATGCCGAAGAATAGAGGTGTTGATGTTGTCCCCCACAATGTGTAGAGAAGGATGAGGCTTTAGGAGTTGCTATACCACAATCGTAAAAGACTAGTTCAAAAATAGGTGCTACATGATTTCTTTATAAGTGTTGTAAAGGGGGTAGCAATCAATACTTAGAATGCCTAGACATGAAAGTTGCACTTGTAATGGTAGGGCATCATGCTGTAGTAACCAAGTGAAACACTTAAGTTTTTTTGGAAACCTTCCTTTCCATAATTGCCTCCAATTATCTTAGGGAAGATACTTGATTTTCAAAGTCTCACTCAGCTTCAAACCCAACATGCCCCAGTGCAATAGTTCATATGGATGCTCAAAAATATTGTGCCACATGGGTGAGTCCCTGGGCCTTGACATCCATGGTATATACTTCTAGCTCATGATTTGTGCCCATCATAGTCTGTGTTCCGATTCTTCCATGAAGTGATTTATGATAAGCTAATGTTCCATCAATAGGACATCCTCAAATTTTAAAATCCTCATACCACCCACTTGCTTCGACTTAGACATAGTATACTAGTTAACTAGATGTAATTGATTCCCCACTTTTCCTCCCAACGAAACAAAGTTTTTGATAATTTGATTGATTCTGTCAATCATCCCCTTGGAAAATATGACAACCGAAGCCACATACTAGGTAATTGCAAGAAACATTGAAGAAGCTAGCAAAACCTTAACATGACACATTAAAATATGACTTGTCCAGTTCTCAATACCTGCCAATAACTGCTCCACCAATGACATTCTAGTAGCTTGTCTATTCCAAGAAAAAACAAGGATCCCAAGGTACATCTCTTTCTCCGCACTTGGCAAGATCCCCAAGGATTGACAAGCCTACTTGTGAATCAAAGAATCAATGTTGAAAAAATGGATGGTTGACTTGCCCCTATTTGGCCAAAATCCAACCTCCTCAACCATATGATCTAACACCCAGTTAATCACTTAGGCTTGCAGAATAGAAAACCTAGTCATAATAATTGTATCATCAGCATAATGCTTAGCAACACATGTATGGCCAGTGATGCTCACACCTTGAATCCCCTCCTCCCCAAGAGAGGATCTTAACGTGTCCATGAAAATGATAAATAAGTAAGGAGATAAGGGATCCCCTTGCAGTTACCCCCACACCCCCCAACCCCATCCTACCCCCCAAAAAAACCCCCATTAAGATCAAAAGAACACACATTGGTTTGTTGTATGTTGAGGTAGAGGTCCACAAAGTGGGGATGAATACCTTTTCAAAGCATAATTTCCTAGAGAGCCTACCAATCAATAGTATCATATGCTTTTACAATATCAACTTTAACACATATACTCGAAAAATTAGCATTGTGGATGGAGTGAATCACTTCTTGCAACAAGATAAGCTGGTCCTAAATGAACCTGCTCTTAACAAAACTAACCTAGTTTGCCCCTACTAGAACTGGCATAAGAGGCTGAAGCCACTAAACTAAAATGTTAGCAAAGATCCTAAAGAAAGTATTGCACACCCTAATCAATTAATAGTGGGTAGGTAGTGAGGAGTTGGAGATCTTTCGTAGCAAAATAATCTTGAAATAATTTATTTCCTTATGCACCTATCCCCACTAAAGCATGAGGTTAAATGCATCCAACAAATTGGGACCCAAAAATATCAAGGAATTCTTTGAAAAATTCAACGAGCTAATCATTTGGCCCTAGAGCACTACTTGACGTTATTGAAGTCAAGATAGTAGACAGCTTTGCAGCAAAAATGAAAGTAATGAAAGGAGTGTTATTATTCTCATTAAGTACCCATTGGACATTCATCGAAAGTAAGGAGGATTCTCTCGTATTCCAAAAACCTTTGCATTTCATGTGCAATCTCTTGTTACTAATGAATCTACATTGACCCGCAGTTTAGCAAACTAATTCTCTCCCCCCACCCCCTTCCTTTAAGCCACTCAATCCTAGATTGCTTTCTCTAGTACAACTCTTCTTCCTTAGTAAGACTGTATAACTCCAACAGCAGGCCATGCTCCTCCTCCTCCATAAAATCCTCATTTTCCTATCTAAGTTGGATAGGAGCTAGTTGATCGTGTAGCTTGCGTCTAGTCCCTTGGAAGAAGTACTTTTGATCTAGAGACAAACCTTTAATCTTCTTTTTCAAAGAATAGAGGCCCTACTTGAGAAATTCCCTCACATCAACATAGGAATTCTCATACGCTATCCATATTTGTTCAACAATCGTCCACAACCAAGATTTCAACAACCAAGCTTGCTCAAACCTAAGCAAAGCTAGATAAGGCCTCCAAGATGGTTGCAAGGAGCAAACCAAAGGCTTATGATCAGAAGCCTACTGTAGTTTGCAAGTGAGTTGCACCTCATAGTGATTAAACATCTCAACATGAACCCAAGCCCAATGGATACAAGATAGCACCCTACTTGCACCCCTTTTCTTATTGCTCCATGTAAATTCACCACCTGAAAGCTCAAGATCAACCAAGTTATTATGTTGTAAAAACAAAAGAAATTCCTAATGACCAAGGGAAGAACACAAGTTAGGACCAGCACCTTGATTGGACTTCCCCCAAGGATGAAGTGATTGTAAGAACCCACTTCCACTGATGAAGAATTTGTTGAACAACCCACACTATGATTGGACTTCTCCTAAGGATGAAGCCATTGATTAATGTCCCCAATAAGAACCCACTTCCACTAATCAAGAATTTGTTGAACAACCAACACTGGTTCTTCATGTAGGCAATCTTGCCAATTTTGGGGCCTGTAGAAGTTAGTAACCCACAAACCCTTTGAAGGGAGGTACAGTGTGAGACTCCATGGGGACTCATCCAATGCCTGGAAAGGATATAGAGACAAAGTGGCTAGGCTACCTATGAGGCCCAACAATGCACAAAGAAATAATACGAACCCTGCCATCTAAGGAGGACAAAGTGAGAAGCATTCAGCGTGGTGTAAGCAAACCAACGTATAATTCTCTTCACGCAAGAGATCCTTCAGGGGTTATTGTTCTTATACGGGCTACCTTGGCCTTTGTAATTCAGGACAGGATTTTCACTATGTTGCCAGAAACGCAACGGATTCATAAAGTTTTGTGTTTTTCGTTGCAGAAACAGGATCTCATTTCAAAACGTCCTTTCCTGTGAATGTGAATAGTAACCGTCACTTGCTGGGCGAAACGTTTCTTTGATTTTATTTTTTAATTTTATGGTTAAGATACGGATACGATGTTTTAATCTCAACCATTGCATTTATCACAAATTAAATGCACGCCTGCAACGAATTGAATGTGTGAAATGACAATGAATTGAATGTGTTAAACAGCAAACATGGAAGGAAAAAAATTTAGGGCCACATCTATGGTATGGTGAGGACGGCAATAAACAACACATTCAGGTAAAGCATTTGGGGCTTGTGTTCTAATCCTAATCTTGCTATTACTGCCGCTGTGAACTACTTCTGCATTGCTCTCCACGACCATTGCTGCTTCTGCATTGCTCTCTATGACCATAAATTGTTCATCAACTGTATGTGGTAAGTCACTCCTTTTGCAACAAGCACTTCTCCTCCCTCTTCAAAATGGGCTAAACTGTGGATTGAGAGACCATTTTTGTACATTATCTCTTTATTGGTCTTTTTTTACTGAAATTCTTTTTTTTTTTTGAATCAGAGTTTCTTATTACAATAAAGTTCAATCACTTCAATTCATATTTTATATCAGGGTCTTATTCTTAAAAGTCCATCTCTTCAAAGTTAATATAGTAAGCTTGTATTTGGCCTTTCTCTATTCCCATTTCAAGGAGGGCATCAAATCCTTCTATTCTTAGATCTAATCTCTGATCTTGCATTATTGCTTGTTTATATAAATGAAGGAGCGGCAGCAGAGTTCTTCACTGTTTTCAGCTCATTTTGAGGATTTTATTTGATTATTAACATGCAGTGGTGAATATGCATTTAGTATTGGTGTGAGACTCTTTGAGTGGTATTTAGAATGAAAAGATTTAGAATGTTGTTCACTTGTTCTGCCACTACCTTCAAGTTCTAGCATATTGATTACCTCTTCCACTGTGGCTTCTATACTAAATTGGCTCTATATTTAAAGCTCATTTCTTTTTGGCAACCTAATTTTTTGCCGTTGCCGTCACGTTGCCCCGTTTTCCATTTCCAGCAGTAACTATGGATTTTCATGGTCTATTAACAGACCATTTTGTATAGACCTCCTTGAACGTTTTTTAGACCTGAGGTCTATGTCAAGCAGAGTCTTCTTCGTCCGCATCTTCTCATCAGAAGGCCTGCTCGACGGTTTAGGTTTGTCCGCCACAAGAAACCCCACCAGGTCTTCAAGGAAGACCCCAGCACCATAGACACCCATTCGCCAAGTGAGGGAAGCTCTCCCGTAGCATTCTGCGTGCCACCACCAGTGGGAGGCCATCCCATCTGTCCCCACAGCCTCACTCCCTGCAGCTACCGTGCGCCTGGGAGTAGGGGAAGAAAGAACCAAGGATCCCTCCCGCTCCCGCTCCCGCTCCCGCTCCCCCTCCCCATCAGGCCAAGGATCCCTCCCGCTCCCGCTCCCCCTCCCCCATCAGGACAATGCCAGTCCCCCTCCTGTCAGGATGCACCAGCGTTTCCTGCCCCTTTTGCAACCACTGCAGACCCCGTCCGCCCGATCAACCCACCTCTGTACAATGCATCGGATCAACCCACCACTGTACAATGCATCGGATTGCTGATGTGACCTGTGCACTGTTTCAAACGTCCAGTGCAACGCTTAACTGTAGGAAAAAGGAAAATGAAAGAAGTCAGATTTTAAAATTTCAGTGGGAACAGTGCCTTCGCCCCCAAATATGACCAAATCGGACGTAACTACTGAAAAGTCGCCCATTGACCGTGCCAACTAATGAATGAACTTCTGGAAAGCCATATTTCATATTTGTAAACCTGCATTGGTTATCTACTACCAGCATTTTGGCTGGATTTTATCAAAATACTTGATAATACATTTCTTATAAATAGAGGCAAGGCAATGCGGTGGAACCAAATTAAATCCAGCAAAGCCATCATGGAGAGAGGAGCAGCCCGGTTGTGCTTGATTTTGCTGGTAATGGCACTGGTGTGTGGTCAGAAAGCAGAAGCACAAGCAAACGGAGGAGTGGCATCCATTGTTACGGAGGAGATATTCAATCAGATTGTGGCTCCTAATTCTTCTTCTTGTGAAGGATCTGGCTTCTACACTACTTACTCTACCTTTATAGATGTTGCCAATAACTTTTCTGGATTCGGCACCTCCTCTTCTGACGACGTCAATCGCAGAGAAATTGCTGCCTTCTTTGGCAACACAGCCCACGAAACCATCGGTAAGTGTCCCAGTTTTAATTTTGTTTTCCTTTTAATTACACAACACAACTTTTGTCTGTGGGCGCGCTAAAAAATTTATTTATTTCCAAGTCTGGTGACCACAGTATGAAATTTATTTTTATTCTTTAGTTGTACAAGATTAAATTGGATTACTGATTAAGATGGACTTTGTTGCCTGTGCTGGGCATACTTACAGCAATTTTCACCTGCATAAAGTAGACTATTATATTATTACTGTTAGAAATTTATTTATAACTGGTACAACTACTCTGTTTTTACGGGAGCACAGATTGGGTTATTAGTAACGGAAATGTTTCTTGTGTAATTATTACAAAATATTTCCGTTTCCAATGTTTTGTTGGTTTGATCTGGAAAAAGATTGGATCTATAATGTTTACGTTTACAATTGTACATACTTTCTCATACATTAAAGTTGTATTCTCTAATCTAATATGCACAATCTTTTATAGAGACCGATTCCCTTCAAGTTTTCAATTAGGTTGATAATTTTGACATATTAAAGACATTTCTGTAATCCTGTTCGCCGAATATCACTATAACAACTACCATCTGTAAAATTTGAATAACGAATGGGGTTGATATGTTGGTTTTAACTTTCGACAGGGTTCTGCTACATAAATGAGATAAATCCTGGAAGCGACTACTGCGACACATCCAACACAACATACCCGTGTGTGTCAGGGAAGAAATACTACGGGAGGGGACCCATTCAGCTTTCATGGAACTCCAATTACGGACCTGCTGGTCAATATTTCAACTTTGACGGGCTGGGTGATCCTGATACAGTGGCTCGCGATGCCAAAATTTCATACGGCACCGCCGTCTGGTATTGGATGGTGCAAAGCTCCTGCCACAAGGACATCACATCAGGCCAGGGCTTCGGTGCCACCATTAACGACATTAACGGTGCTCTTGAGTGCAATGGTGGTAACAGTAACGCTGTACAAAGCCGCGTGAATTATTACAAGAAATTCTGTCAGTTGCTGAGTGTAGACCCTGGCTCTAACCTCACCTGCTAAGAGAAAACTAATCCTCCTCCTACTGCTGTTGGTGGCTGCTGCTGCTATGCCTCATCTCTGTTTTCTTGCTTTATTTTGCCTGCTTGGAGTTTAGTTTCATGTGAATGGTGGACTGGTTGGGCTCCTTGTTGATGCACCAAGCTTTATTTCTCCATGAGTTAATGTTCAGTCTCTTTTAAATAATGATTTGCCATAATCTGCACGCAAGCTTTATTTCTCCATGAGTTGATATTCAATCTCTTTTAAATAATAATTTGCCATAATCTGCACGCAAGCTTCACGGGATTTCAAGAATGTATAGGCATATGTAAAACTACTATGCTTTTTCTTGAAACTCTTTTCTATGTTAATGATCGGATGTAATTTGAATTTTTTTCATTATTATTTACTTATTTATTTTTACATTCCTACACCCCTCAATAAATTAACAAATTATGAATTCACACTAGGTTTAAGGAATATTACTGTTATATGCTTTAGAGCTTACATAGTTAGTTTTGTGGAGGTTACAACTAATAATTCCTAACTCAAATGTAAAAGGTAAAGAAATATGTTAAAACTTATGACTTGTATGAATTAAAATAAAGTATCATGTCAAAACAGACAGTAACATGGATCTTGATTCATGCAAAAATTTGATTGATTTTGGAGCTTTTGTTTAATGCTTAGTATGTGATGTACTTTAATTTATTAATTGCTCTTACTTGTAGCTAACTTTCAACCTAATGGTCAAAACTAGATAGTGCTAACAAGCCAATATTATAGAAAAGAAGTTATAAAAGTTTTCTAAACTTGTGTACCTAATATATCTAATATGGTGGATTTATTAGGGGTGGGTGGGAGGTGGATGTTGGGTGTGTTGGAACTTACCCATATCTTAGAGATTCCAAATTAAGAGTTTTACCACTGGGCTAACATCTCATTGTTTGGTGGATTTATTAAGGCATTATAATCAAAGCTACATGAGACTAATCCCAAATATTTGTAAACATCAATGTGAAAAGGTAAATCATCATCATCATCATTATTCTAGTTTTGTCTCAACAAAAAGGGATCGGCTACATGAGTTCTTTTTTACCATTTGCCTCTATGAAGAGCTAGATATTTGTTTATTTGCACTTTCTTCATATCATCTTCGATTATGTGATCGTTGCACATTGCATTTGAAGAATACCCTAGCATCTGCAAAATTTGAAAAAGAAACTCATCCATGAGATTTGGCAAGGTAAATAAATAAATAAATAATAAGTTACTTTTCCATCTACAATAAGAGTAAATATGAGTTCTAGAGATTAAAAGGTATTAATAGTAATGCAATAAGGAATAATCCTATTCTTTGTACTTAGAAATGGCCCTAGCCTTGAAAGAGCTAAAGTTTCCTATCTAT